>JAOCPS010332936.1:0-12724 GCA_025505425.1 Graphium colonna | reverse complement strand
ACGTCTTAAAGTATCGAATGTAACTTGCCAGTCATCCTGTGTAATGTTATGTAGGAAACTAAAATGCTTTTAGTTTTTTTGATACTTCTACAGCTCACTGCCCTATATATCGATACCGGTTTGGTCATGGAAGAGAGAGCTCGAAAACATTTGGCTCCAATTTTAATTTACTGTTTTAATATTTCCCCTAAACTGAATATTCGTTCTCACTTTAATCCGGGAAATACATAGATAATTGTAATCTTATACATAAAAAAATGTTTTCAACCGCATTCAAAAATTAGGAGACTCTTAAATCGACTACATGTTTTTCGAGACCTTATTTATAAATAAAGTTTCGTGAAGCATCAGAACAAAAGTTAAACGTTTATCGAACAAGAGAAAAACGTCAAAAAGGCTAAATATATGATGACATATTTACCAAAAATTTCATCATAACAAAATGAAAATTCCGTCGCCGTGCTTCAATTAAGTGATAACATTCAACTGCATAACAATATATCGCCATTCAAAATAAACTGAAAGCTTAAAGACTTTTTTGCACCTACTCTCAATTCTTACCTGACTGGTTAGTGCGGTGACAGCTTAAACTACAGATACTTCTTTAAATTTTTATTACTCTTTTTTAAATAACTTAATAATCGAAGACTTTAAAACAAGAATAACATAAAACAAGGTTGAGAACTGAAGTATAAGATGTAAACATATAAATAAAGGTCTATTTACCACGCCTACGGACTTTATCGTAGAAATACTTCTTGTGCTGTGCTATAAAGTCTTTATTTTATTTTCTAGAAGCACTTTAATACACGATTCTGTATTAACATTAGCAGCATTATAGTCTTAAATAATAATAATTGATACACACATCCTGGCAAGTAACTTTGAACACGTTATCCTCTGTTAATAAGCTATGTATCTACCTCTGATGCTCATTTCTTTTTGCCTTGATTCTTCAAATATTATATCTAAGACTTACGCGAATATTCGACACTTTAAGACTAAAGAACTTTACGTATTTAATCGCGGTTTATTTTAAAAATTTAACCCCCAAAGTGTCGAACCATTTACAGCGTTCACGGTCACGGGTAGGACTGAGATGATTGATGTCCTGGTGCCACTTGTCAATCCTGTATACCATCAGTAAAATTCTTTAAAGTTAAGCTACTTAATCTTGTATGTCTGAATAATTAGTCTTCTTTTTAGGTTTCTTCATTAGGAATTCACTTCTTATCGGGAAGAGGAGACCTATTTCTAGAAGGTATCTGTATATGTATATATACAGATACCTTAACGATAAAACAATGAATGTCTAGCTCGTTTTTATATCTCTCTCGTTTTATCTAATTTTCGAAGTCTTATTTTCTGTTGTGTGTCTTATTTTCTGTATTGGGCACGGAACAGGTCACTTGCGGGTCGATTTTCGGACCTTCTTTTTATACTTGACTGCTATTTTAGGATAATACTTTAAATGATTTAAAAAGTCAGCCTCTCACAACATTATAAGCCGAGAGGGAAAAGTAAAGTAACATCTTTTTCATTGCGGGGTAATGAATGACATTAAATCTTTTGGTAATACATATAACTATAAAAGGTTAAGGTGAAACAAAAGTTCAGCATCAAGTCTTTCGATAGATTTAACATTTTAATTATTGAGATATTTCTTTAGTATTAGACTAAAACGGAATAAAAAATTAGAGTAATGTTATTCACATTTAATTTATTTTGATAAACATTTAAATAAAATTTTATGCAATTTGTGTCTCACTATCGTAGGTATAACTTTAAAATTAGATTTTTAATCTATATTTTTCTCTGTTTCTCAATTAAGTAGTTTCAGTTTTAATTTTTTTGATTGGAAATATAAATTTATCAAGTAGCTCACCTTTGTGATATGTATAGTTGAGTTTTGAAAAAAAGTACATTTAGTGCAAGAGCAAACTGTGGCTGTGGGTAGGAAGTTACGTAATATCCTTAAGAATATCGCAGAATGCTTTGCAACTTATATCTCGAATGTAAGGAGCATAGGAAAGATAAATATTGAGGTCAATGTAAAGAATTATTTGAGTAAAACTTAATTTTGCTTACTTTTAAAGTTGAATATTATAGAGCAGTTAAGATATTACTGCTTGTGTAGCTGAATATTATAGAGCACTTCTCCTGAAATTCCCGCAACTTCTTTGATCCTGTTAAATGTTATTAATAGCCCTTGCGTATAAATCTGCAATCAAAGGTAGAAAATACTTGAATCCCAATCCCCCTTTGCTCGAATGTACGCGAATGTCATTCTGCGTTCTTTAACCATCTTTTGCTGCACTTCTATGGCCACGCTCGCACCGCTCTTTACAAAGTCGGCATAAAATAAAGTATACATCACTTTTGGGATGGCGGATGCCCGTTCCTACCCTTTTCTTCTTCCACTCCTTTCCCCTCCAAATCCTTAATCCAGACCAAATGCCATCCAGTAAACCAGAAGGGGTTTACTGGATGGGATTTGGTCTGGATCCAATTTCCGTTCATGTGATACAAAAGTACGAAGTTATATCCAATTACAAAACTAACCATAAAAAATGAAAAAAATTTAATTTAACTTAAAATAATATTTAAAATAAAATTTTATTATAAAATTGAAATTTAATTAAAGTACATTATTTATTTAACAGCGAGACTATCAGCAGTTTATTTACCCGTAAATAGGTTCTCACCTTATGAAAAATATATTTTAAACAAGTTTGAGGGAAAGTGAAAAATTAACATTTACTCCACTTGTTTATTGCTAGTCATTTAGAAATCTCAATAACATCAATGGTTCTCTATTGAATGATTAATGCGTAGGAAAGTTTTAATTCTAAGGCCGTACTGCAAAAACTGAATAATGAGAGTAAAAGGCAACCAATGCTAGCTCAAATATGGTAAGAATCATAAATACTGATCTGCTACTAGTCGGTGCCAATGTTTTTTATTCAATTAAATTCATCTTATGGCTAAGCACGAAATTTATGCTCCTAATTTTTTCTTTACTTACTTATATCAGCACACGGAATAGGTTTATAAATGTATTATCATACTAACTACGTTATTTTCTGATTATTACTTATTGTGTAAAGAGTTATTTTTTTATAAATAAATATAGAACTCACTAAAATAGAGAAATTATTTAAATTAACTTCATGCCCATTTTGCAAGTACTAGAACCAGTTAGTATTTTTTCCAAATAATTTTACAAAAGTTTAATTATCAAATTACATAATAAAACCTGATAGTAAGTGATCCCATCGCCCATAGATCGCAACATCCGAGGAGTCACGAAAGCATTGTCAACCTGGGAAATTAGATAGAATAGGTTTATTGGACAGGATGAAGTCGGGATTAAGGATTTGGAGGGGAAAGGAGTGGGAAAAGAAAAGGGTAGACACGACGGATGGCGGATGGATCCACAAAAGTCGTGCATCATTATTTTATGCCGACTTTATAAAGGCATACATCATTTTCGCACAGAAATATTTCAATATATTATATGTGAATGCTATACTATATTTCTAACGTACAAAATCCTTCATGGATATGCCCTTTTAGGAAGTAGAACTAAATTAAATTATCAATGTCACTTACAACCTCCGCAGACAGGCTTTAGCTTACAATTAATTTTGCTTGTAGCAACACTTAAATCACCATGACGTTCTGTTCCAAACCAATAATAATTAAAACTTCAAATAAACGACACCCTCAGGCTTAGATATATAACTTAAACATAATATAACGAACCAACAAGCAAAGCTATTTAATATGTACATAATAGTACGTACCGTAAGTAGTTTGACTTCTAATTGCCTATTATTAGGCAGTTGATTGCTTTTTTGATACACGATATTGATACAGCATTGATTTATAGATGTACATACGTACAGCCGATAGTTTAAATATATATACTCTGATTTTATTACCGTCCCGGTAATAAAAGTCATAGCGTAATAAACATGTTACACTAGAATTAGGAGGAAATAAATTGTAATGTAACCTACATAAATAAATTGTGTACAAGCGACTATAAATTAAGTTTTGTAAAATTATAATAAATTTAATTTAAAAATCAATGTCGCTCCTAAGTCAATTAAACCAAATATGGAAGAATTTTCCGTGAGATTAAACACATATATGATATACAAAATTTATAGTACTGCTCACAATAGTAAGGTTAATGGTTTGAAAATTCAATCTTATATGGCGCTTAAAAAACGTTTTTGACAAGACAAATCCCTTAACAGACAAATAATTATTAAAGTTTTCGAATGCATATCAATACACAATTTGACATCATTATCTGAGCCATTTTGGGATTTTGTATCTCGAGTTTTTTGTGTGCCTACCAATAGTATTTTCAAGTAATAACATAAAAAATGTATACGAGTGAATTTAAACACTAATACTTATATATCAATTAACATGATTTTATATCATCTCGACATTTATAATACACAAATAAAGTCAATCATCAAGCTCCAGTAGATATAAAAAATGATTGTAGTTCAAACAACTTGAAAGTAAAACCACGTCCTGCTCTACAGAAGGCAAACATTTAAGTTACACCACTTAGTGAAAGTAATCATACTGTTATAAGTAAATCGTTAATGAATGAATGAATATTTTTTCAATGCAGCAATATACAAGATAATATTGGGAAGACTAAAGGTAAATTCGGGCCTTAAAAATAGTCATTATTCTCTGAGACCTAAATTATCTATTGTCTATTTTATTGGTTTTCGGGCAATATTCTTAATATTTTTTCGGGTGAATGAAAAATAAATTAGAAGTTTATTTTTAATTTCTAAATATGTAAAACTGATTTTAAAAAATTAAAAAAAAATGCATTTATAATTTTATTACTCCATTGCTGCGTTACATAGAAGATTTATCTGTTCACTTACAGATTTTCACTTAAACACAGTCTTCTTTAAAACTGGTCGTAAGTGATTGAACAATATCGTGCTAGAATATATTAAAAACTCTTGCTTGGTAAAATCATATTTTATCGTGCCTTGAAAATGCCAATGCCAGCGGATAGAAAAGTTGACGGCGACATAATAATATATAAAGATAATAGACCGTTTTTGTATCTGAACTAAAATATATTTCTTAAACTAGTCATTCCACTACTAAAATCTACAATCAATATTTATAAAATTAGCCACAAACCATCGAAAAGATGATAACTTTGTTTTGTAGCTTAATGTTAGACTACTCAACTTGGCTGTTTTGCCCAAGGATACAAACGAACAGGTAGACAGTCCATATGCACGCGTCATTATCTACGATTGTCTCAGATTGTATTATTATGCACAACCACACGGATAATCCTTTTACCCGACCATGAGATTACCGCACATTAGAAACTTATAATAAGATTAGTAGATGATGGAGATTAGTAGATTTTATTAGAATAAGTGTCGTTAAAAGTTGTTAAAATCCCGTGATAAAGTGAAACATGCATTTACCTTTTGCCCTCAACAGCCTCGCTCCAAATATGGCACAAAAATATTGAGCCGACCGATTTCGACGAAATTCGTACTGGCGGTCATCGAGAAGGTCAAATGTTTGAGATCTACACGATGAAATGGACGGAATAAATAAATACTTTATACTATTAATATACAAAACCCTAGATATGCAGAATTTAAAACCAGATCGGTTTTCGCACAGGAAACGTTCAATCGTTATTTTTCTCGCGTTCCATATTTTTTGTATAAAAATAACTTATGTCATATGCGTAAGATTGAAATTGCAATGCAAAATTTATACGTTATAACTACCATTGTTACGTGAAATTACGGACAGTTTTGATCACACAATTATGAATGCCCGTTAGTAAGACCATTTTCATTATACGTCTTGTCTCGTCCCATGATCAATTCTATGCGTAAAGGGGAACTTAAATTATAAACTTCGAATATTTATATTTACTTAGATGTAAGTTAAGTAACTTAAGACATTTAAATCTCGCCTTTATGTCGTAGTAAGTAAAGTTTTAAGTTGACTGTGTGTACTGAGGACGTAATAATGGACATTCACGTGACTCGTACCAGCAATGCATAGGCTATACCAACCATCACTTTGCAACATTCCTTAAATGTACACACAAATATAGGGTACATTTTTTCATTCATAAGACATGATCATAAATCATATAAAATAAACAGAACATGTTCTATTGCTTATAACTGCGTACAAATATAGGTTATATCCGTGAATAGTCCTATTCGTAATATTTAACTTACTGTTAAGTACATTTATTATATTATTATTACATTATAATAGCACATATGCGAATATTTTAATTTTCTTTATTCTATTATCGGCTATAGAACTAAACATATTACTAAATATGGTATGATATTGTATTAATAAAGCTATACTATAGCGCAACATATAATATCTATTTGTTGTTGCTCTTCTAGAAGAAGAGCCAGGGCAAAAAATCCTCCAGTAAGTTCCTTAAGCAACTGTTGGTTGTAGTAATTTGTTTACACACTAATTTTGACCACGTAAGTGAACTGTAAAACTGAGAAACTGAGAAACTGAGAAACCTAGAGAAATATAGTAAAGCTTAGATTATTCTAATGTTTTATTTTTTCAAATTTTAAGGTGGTAGAGCTTAACATCACCGCCCACGCACGGAAAAGTACCACCGCCCTTTATAAAGTCGGCATAAAACAAAGTAGGAATGTATGGCTTTTGGATGCCGGGGGGCTATGTCTAACCTTTTCTTTTCCCACTACTTTCCTCTCCAAATCCTATCCAAGACACCAATTCTATCTAATTCTCCGACTTTTGTCTTCTTTTCCATAAAAAAAAAATGTTGATCAACCGAAGAGATACCGGGTCTGACTTCCTGAGCTAGCATTAAATAAAGTAAGGCTGGCTTATGAGGTGGACGATCGGCGATTCTTATCCTCCTTTTTCCCACTCCTTTCCCATCGAAGTCCTGACTATCTTTCTTGAAAAAGACTTGACTATGACTAGACTATGTAATAAATATTTTTAACTATCCCATTTTTAGTTATATAACTTACTTAATTAAACCTAGCACGAGTTATTAATGCCCATAGTATGCCTAGTTTTTATTTAAGCATATTTAAGCATATTGATTGCCGCAGTTTATTTCGTACGTACGATAAAACTACAAATTAGCGAAGAATGTAAGTTTGCGCAGCTTAAACAGGATATGCCCATTTATCAAGTACAATGTATAAGTTATTTGTGTTGGTATTGAATTACATTTAATTAATTTTATTTAAAACTCCGCTTACTTTCTTAATGCCGAAAATGTATTGGACCAAGGGTATGCTTTTGCTTTAAATTAATGATTGGTCTCATTTCTGTCTTAAGTCTTTTATGAACGAAATACCGATATATGTCGTAAGATATAATATGCCATAATAATCCTTAAAGATTTTATGAATGTGAAAATGATTTTGTTCTTTGTTTTGCGTCTTCACCTCTTATCAAGTCAACTGATCTTGCAAGTTGTTAGAATACGCAAGACCACAGCGGGTACCTTACATTGTAAATAACAGTTCTCATATCGAGGGAGAATAAATCAATCTAACATTATCGATGAACTTACAGACATGAATAAATTGCAATATGACACATTGAATATTAAAAAATAAAAAGTGAGTGAGAAAATACGGGAAAAATGGCAAAGAAAATCTAAAATAAAAAAATTAAAAAACAGACAAATTTTAAATTGTCCCACTGCTGGGCAAAGGCCTTCTCCATTTCTATTATTTTTTCTATCTCCTCACGATGTTTTCCTTCACCGTTAGGCACGTGGTAAATCAGCACTTAAGATTGCAATTAAAAAATTAATAACTTAATTGGTACCGGCATCGGGGATCGAACTTGCATCGAGTTGACAGAATAAAAGGCGAGCGCTCGGAAACTGAGCTACCACGGCCACTACCTACGGCTGTCATATACAACGAAAATATAATCTCGGACACAAAATCTTTGAGTAAACACGTATATGTTTACACATAGATTTTGTCTCCGAATGTTATAAAAGCAAGCATTAGCGCTGCTGAAATAAATAACCTTATCTGTTAAAATGTAAACCTAATTAAAATTGTAATAAACAAGCACAAGGCAAAAAAGTCTACGAAGTCGTCTATGTAGGTTAAACGAGCTCCTAACCTATGTCACGCAGTGCAGTTCTGATTTAAGCCACCCAGTGACACGGTGCCTTTCACACTTGACTCTTTATAGAAGGCGATTGGCATTCCACAGCTCTACCAAGTTCAAGTTACACGTAGTGCTTTCGACATCAACGCGCGCAGGCACGATGTCGCGATTAAGAGCTCCCAGCGTTCTGGAAAATCGATGTGGCGTAGATAGAGTCTATCTACGCGTGTGTGTCACTTCATAAAGGTTAATGCAAATAGATGTTAATGGTTTTAGCAACGATATTAGCTTTGTATATAAACTATAGGAGTAAGTTTAAAGAACAATGCCCATTTTTATATGTCAAACCATACCAAGTTGTATCAAGTTCAAACATGTTTTTGGAGACTAGACTTGTTATATTAACTAACACAGAAGTTATTTTCGTAAAATCACCCCGAATTTCGAAAATATTTGATAAATTCGAAAAATAGATTCATAGAAAATAGCTTCTATTGCATTCTACATCACTATGACAGATTGCGCAAACGCCATGTAAGTAAAGCAAAATTCATACTTTTATACTTTAAATTAAATTCCAAGCCTAAAATCAAATCCAAAAAGCCAAATGTCCTAAAAAATTATGAAAATAAGTACTATATAATTTTAATCTTGATACAAGAGAATTCTTGGTATTAGGTTTGGACATTATAATTTCCTCTCGTGTTTTGTTGAGTTCGTCCGTGTGTTGTTCGTCCTCTCTTGAGTACATTATGGCAAAAAATAAACAGTCACTTATAGTCATAGCTTTGCTGTGAAGGGTATATATTAGTAATATTGATGAGTATCGGTAGCAATGTGAGTTACGACGAATAATTTTATCACTCTATCGAGTGGTGTTGCCACTTTAACTACAAAACGAGATTTTATCACTTATTATTTAAACAAGAGCTCTATAGTGATACTTTTGTAGTTTTTCAACATTTTGAAATGACAATATAAATTATATTCAACTAAAATTAACAACTTATTTAACCGCAAATGCTTTAAATTTACTAAGACATAAAATATCGTAGATGATTTATTAAAAACCATGGTGCTCGTATGTATAATATCCTTTTTTGTGTGTTCTAATCATATACACACCTATTACACCAACATATGTGCATTACCGACCTTTAAATTAATGGGCCTCCGGATGCTTCAATCGACTGACATGACATGCGAAAGTAAAACACTTTAATACTTCTGTTTTATATTAGGTCGTGATACCTTGGGATAATATCTCTAACACTTTTTTTACATATCTTAGGCTTCTGTTTATATATCCTAGAATACATTTATAATTATAATAATGTTAATAATTAAATCTAAGTTAAGGATTATGAACAATAGATTATATAGCAGATTATTAATATATATTGCACTGAGTTAAATAGACCATATATCATAATTAAAATGGTATATGATAATAATTTCCTCATGTTACGAATTATCAATCCATAGTGATATCGATCTTGCGAGATAAATTTAAACCCAGACTCAACTGCAATAACCAGCTGGCTATTGGCAGCAAAGCAGGCTTGTTGCCCTTGTATTTTGTAATATACTAGTTTCAAAGGATTTTTTAAAAGAATAAAACCGTTCATTTGGTCGAAATTTACCTACGGCGACTAATCAGCCAACTGTGCAGGAGTTATTATAGTGCTCTAGTGTGGAAAACACAGACAAACTCTCAGTTCCTGTACACCCGAAGAAATTTTTGACAGAACATTTCATAAGGCCGGATGGTCTTATAGAAAATGTCCTGGCCATCCATGTTGGTCACCTAGTTTCTAATCTATATGGTGGTGAACTGCACAAATTATCCTGATTTAACTAGTTAATAACAAAACAAGTTACTATACCCATTGTAGAACATGAACTCACGGCCTCCGGATGTAAAGCAAAGACCAGTACCACTGGTGTATAGAGACAATTATTTCTCGAAACAAGAAGGGAGCCTGCTGAGCCTACTTCCCGTATAATTCACACCTGGTGACAGTTGACCCGGCGACCTTGTAATAGCAGTATGGGTGCGGGTGGTAACAATATTTCAATCCACAGCGCACTGTGTTATGTCGCATTGAGATCAGTTTTTTTTATAATTTAAATATGACCGACTATAATCAAAGGGCAGTGGTTTGTTTTGCAATTGCACATAATTATACCTTCAAAATGATTTTTTATTGATCGCCCTAATGAATTCGATTTGAAAATATGTGTCCATCAAATATAATTTCCAAGTTTTATCATTTATATAAAGTTAAGAATACACAGACATTGTACCGCTTGAACTAATTTATTTTAAAACAGCTACAAATAGAGAATGCACAGCGTCTGTCCTTGGTCAGTCCACAGCGCATCGCTAAATATTTTGGCCATATTGTGCGTAAGAAACCTGAAACGCTTTTTCGTTACTGGGGAGGTAAAGGGAAAACGATCTAAAGGACGGATTAGGAACTGATGGTCAAACGAAATCTCCAAAAAACTGGTGTCTACTTTCAATGTCGTACTTCACCAGACAGCTGAGTGACCCGGAAAGAGACAACATATAGTTGACCAAGTGAAATGCAGTCCCAATCCTCAACAATGACGATCGGACGACAATGATGAAAAGTATTTATAACTGTAACATACTCCGATACCATATAATTTTTTTTAATATTTAGAACCTCTAAGAAAATAAAAAGGTACGAACAGGCGCAAATATACTGAAATTTCAAATACAACATGATATACGTTACAGTGTTTAAAATGGAAACTAAATTCCCCATAACAATCAACACAACTAACTCTCTTTTTATTCATAGTACATTGTACATAACCGACATAAAAAAATAGTACGGAACAACACTCCAGATAAAGATTAGAGACCGCATTGATTTACAAGAAATAAAGTCATAATTAACTAAGAATGCTATCTTCCTCAGTTTTTCTCGACATTCCTTACGTGACTAACAAAACTAAGACGACTCAATTTCCATAAGCGTTCAAGCGGTTACGGTAACATAACCTCTAACCGTTACAAAAAATGTGCACTGTACATATAATCAACATAGTATTAAATTGCCTCACTAAAATAACTTCATGCCACGACGCGTTTCAAATTTACTCACACTTACTGTTCGCTACGTAAGATATTATTTTAGTATTAGACCGTAATTTGAGATATTTTAAGTTATGGAAGCAAGGACGCCTGTAACTTACTCGTTTTGCACAGCTGTAAGGATAAAATATTAAAATTAAAGTCAAATATTTCTTTAATTTCCTAAAGAACTTTAGGCACTATATTTCTGCAAATATATAATTTTTACCGACTTCAAACGCCTTAAAAGTATACTTGCGAAACATTTCTTCTCCGTTATTTTGATTTTAAAAACAAACTACTCGTCCGATTTTTATGAAAATTTTGTAGGACCATTATAGGAGTGTACTCCCCTATCGGATAAAAAAATGTTTGAAATTAGTCCATAAGTTGCGGAGATATGTGCAACTTTTTTGAAAATTTTATCTAACTGTTTACGAAGAATGTTTTATCATATAAAAAGGCATTTTTGAAACTGATTTATAAATGACGGAGATAGGCGCAAACATTCATAAAATAAATTTCTTTATTTTGATTTAAAGAAAATTTGAACTGATTTTTCAGAAAATTTCATGGAATCTTTTCGGAAGAATATCCTATAAGATAAAAAAAAGGATTTTTTTAAAATTCGGTTTATAAAGACGGAGATATGCGCAAACGTACATAAAGAAAACATGAACTCAGTGAAATAACTTTTAGTAGCTAACGAATTAAGTACTAAACAAAGCGCATTTATCTGTGTCTTAATTTAATAAAATAGTTCCTATAAGCAAAAAAAAACATTAATTTCATATTTTGCATTGTTGAAGATACATTTATTAAATGATACATGCGTTAATTTTCGAATTAAATTACTATATGTTTAAAAATAATAGCTTTTAACTTTCACTCAGGTATGCCTGCAACTTTTATAATCATTATATATCTGATTTACTTGATTTACTAACATTTTTCTTATAAACATCATTATATGAAAATAATGTACAGTGTTCTTGTCTCCAATACGTAATATGTAATATAGAAGATAATTAATTAAATTTATTAATAAAATATTCCATAATAATTAATTAGCGTGAAAAAGACAAACCGAATAGTTTTACGAAAGTAACGTTCGTAAATGTACGTTACAGCTTCGTGTCCGAGCGCTCGCTTATAATTTAGTTTACTCGAGACAAAACTGAGTTTGAATTTCGATGCACTTGAACAATTTCTAAACTGCAATTTTATCCTATCTAACTACATATCTTGGCTATCTATAACCTATTTTGGATCCTCAAGGGCAAGCATTGATACCCTGGCCCTGCGTAGAGATGTTGCTTCTCTCAGCATTTTCTATAGCTTATACCAAGGGGAGTGTTCTGATGAATTGTTCGGAATAATACCTGCTGCTGAGTTTGTACAGCGTACAACGCGACATACCACTAAATACCATCGCTACCA
>JAOCPS010332718.1:0-12728 GCA_025505425.1 Graphium colonna | reverse complement strand
AAAGACACGTGGTAACATACGTTCAAAAACATACTGTGAGCGGCCAAACATATAATCTAAATCATTCTATCACGGGTTAAGTAAGTGTATTACGAACATGTTTGTATCTTTTTGTTTTCTTGAATGTTCAAATCACACCGATGCTAAAGAATTTTCTTTTAAATGAGTATTAGTAAATATAAACGCATATAAGTGAACGTTAATTTTACAAGTTTTTACTTATTTTGATTGAAAAAAACTATGATACCGATTTTTATGAAAACTGCATTGGGACACCACCACGGTAACTACACTCTTTCAAATAAAATAAAAATTTGGCTTGTGGCTTGCGTAGAAATCACGTCATATAAATACAAAAAAGTTTACAGTTTAGTTTTCGAAGCCATGAAAGCGATGACAAGCGCCCAAGCCAGAATGTCACTTTTGGCTTGGGCGCTTGGTTGGTGCGGAACTATTAAGATTATGTTGTAACTTTAATCATTTTAAGTATTCAAAGAATTAGTCAGGTTCGCGTATAGTTTTATTAATAAGTTTTGCTATATATCCGTAACATCTTGGGATAGTACTCCATTGCCTACCCACGATTAGTTAGATAAATTAAATCGAGTAAAAATTAAAGTAAAACGTAAGTGTAAATTCGACGCCGGATTTGTTGTGTGCCATTCATGCACGATAAAACGCTTGAAGATCGAACGCTTGAAGATCGAACACCGTCTTCGCCACCGAGCCAGCATTTAGGTTCCATCGGGTCTTACCTCGATATCGCAGGATAGCACTATTCCGGGAGGTAACATTACTGCGTATTTAATTTTGTTTGCGAGACAAATAACTCGCAGGTGAATTGTTACGAAACTATAAAGCCTTTGCTTTCGTAAAAGGTCTTTGTCGGTGCTAACGAATTGTTTAAATTTGAGCACTTAAATTCATACATTGGTCAAGTAAAGTGTTGTTGAAGTGATGTAAGTAATCGCTTGAAATATAAACCTTTAAAAAAATATAAAGTTTCAAATACCAATTTAAAATTTCATGTATGTTTTCGTATACAGTTTGCAACAAAGTTAGTCATTGATCTCTCAATATGTTTGAAGAAATTACACTGTATAAAAAAAGGGATTAGTTTGTGTTATTTTTGTATATTATGTTTGTAAAGCTATTATAAAATTATTTGTCAGTCAACGGAAACTGACCTATTACGTTTTAATATGGAAAAGCAGTCGCTAAATGATTTGTTCCGAATATTGTTATTTTATCGGAAGGGTTTTAAACTTTATTACGGTTATGTTCTCTTCAGTTCAAACTAATAACAAACAATTATTACTCAGTAAACAAAAGCCTCTGTAGCTTAGTGATATAGGCCCTTGCCGTGTGGTCCGTATGGACCTTAGGTTCTATGTGAACGGGCTGTAATATTGGAGGAACAACGATTGCACTTGTGTTTCTATGTATGTTTATGCACAATTATGTCTCATATGCGATTTTCTTATCTCGGAGTGTAATAATCACAGTAGTATACTACGGTAGATTTCATAGTTATATACATGAATAAACCGTTTAATATTGGCATTATTTGCAGAAAGGGAAAAAGTAATTGTTCATACAATGCCTTGATAAATTCACACACACAGTCGTATGTTGAAAAATATTAGTGAAGATGTTTTAATGGTATCTATGCTAAGGCTTTACTTTTACTATTGATCAAATTTAAAACATCTTCACAAATATTTAGTCATATTTATGGCAATCATAGATCTGTTTGTAACGTTCTTGATTTATTATTCTGCAACGACAACCATTAAAATTGGCCCCACGCATATGTATTTAACTAGTGATATGTCTGTAGTATACCATCCAAATGGTTTCTTAGCAAAAAACTCTGAAACGATTGTATATGGAGACGTGATCGATACGCAAACAATATAAAGACGTTGAAATATAAAAATACTGCCATATAAGTAAAAATTTACACTACATCAGAGAATTTGAATAATAATATTTGGTACATTTTACAAGTTGTTTTTCTTCGGTATGAACCACGGGAAAATGTGTATAGTTATTATAAAAAATTACAGATTTTTATATGGCAGCTGTAATATTTTTATGTAAAGAATATTACAATTGTTGGCTGAACAGAATAATCCATGATTATTTTGAATTTCTTTGTACTTATCTTAAAATTCTGTAGCGTTTTTACACGGAATAAATAGACAAATTTAAGCAAGCAACATTTGAGAAGCCAATATCCAAATGATACAAATCAGTATATAAAATACTAGGCAAAATTTTAAAAGTGTAATATTAATTATTAATTAGTGTGTTAAGAAATCTCGGCAAATCTTCTTGATATTAAGTTTATGTGTAACTTTCCACTTTAATCAGCTTTTGTAATAAAGTAGGCTATTTAACTTATATAGTTCTGCCTTTGATTAAAACAGCTAGGCTAAATAACTAACATGGTTGCTTGAAAGGGAGAATGGTGCCCAGAGCCTTTCTGTTTTTGATGTGTGTCAAACATAGTTCTTATGTTTCAGTGACTTCTTATGAAGTGATTTCTACGGGTTAGTGTGCGTTGTTAATGATGAATTATGAAATTACATGTAATTTTGGCCACGGCCTTGTAAAAGAAAGAGCTATTCAAGAAGAAGAAATAATGAAATTTACGAACAAACCAATGTAGCCGACGTCTTTAGAGGAATTGCTGAACTGCGAGGCCTATGGTTATTTACCATAGACCACGTCATTTGAAGGACTGACAGCCACTGAGGCAATTAGTAATCGAATCTTGAGTGGTTCTATATTTTTCTACAGTGTATTTACTTTTCTGTCTACAGTATACGTACTCGATGTAGCAAGTAGTGAAACGTGTGAGAATAAGGCAGGCGGTTGCTTTGCTAGATGAACCACGCTGCCATTAGGATTCATTGGTGACTCCTGGGAAGAAGGTTCTAGGGCAAGCGTTTGCTTTACTGGATCGAAAATTTGCCGGTGCACTCTAAGCTAAGTCGCTCCTGGGCTCACATTGACATTCTCTGACACAGATTATTCTCTGTTACGGTGGATGGAAATTTATCCATGTTATGTTATATTTCACGTTGGTATCGAGATGTGATTCTCTACCACGGCAGTTGGTATGCTTTACTGTGAGCATTATCATATTCACGTTGACATTAAGATTTGTAATGGCCGGTGTGTGCATGGTGATAATGGCCCTTGCGAGATAGACTGGTATGAATGAACTGAATAACTTAAGTGTGATTCATTATTGTGAGGACTGCAGAGGTCAGTCGTATAAAATATTGGGAAAGGACAGTGCCAATTTTGATTTATTGTTTCAAGTAGTAATGTAAGTAATTCTCGTGTTTCCAGCGGAGCTGGACGTGATAACTTTCCATCACGTTACGCTGACACGGAACCCACGCCGTAACTCGCTGAGATTACGGACAAGGACGATCACCCTTCAGGAGAAGAGAAAAAGAAGATGGTTCTCAATTCGATTGTTTATCTGTTTTTTTTTTAGTATGTTCGCGTATATTTCCGCCATTTATGAATCGATTCCAAAAATATACATTTTATCTTATACGATCGGTTTAGTAGCTTTTCTTCTAAATTCAATTAAGCAAAATTTATTTTATGTATTTTTGCGCATATCTTCGTCATTCATAAACTAATTTTGGAACGTTCGTACATATCTCCACAATTTATGAACTTATACGTAAATATATTTTTTTTTCTGATAGAGTATACTTCCATTATGGTTTTTCTAATTTTTCATAAAAATCGGATCAGAAGTTTGTTTTTAAAATTAAAATATGAGAAAAGTGTAAACATGTTTTGAAAGTACATTTTTAAGATGTTTGAAGTTAAGATTAGTGATGTAACAACCATATACTGTTAGTATATGGTAATTAGGTCACTTTATATACTTTCATATATTTAGCTATATAAACAGAATTAAACTAAATACTTGCTAAACAGTATCGTTTAAATTATTTTTAAACTCTTCAACACTTTAACAGTAAAAAAAGGAAATAAATGTGGAGTACATACTCATCCAAAATCTCCACAGAGTAATTTCAATTAATTCACGAAATAAATTTCGTAATTTAGTGCCAACGATAAGCGTAAAAGATTCGCGTTTCACAGAATTTTAAAACTGTGAATTTACTGTATATTGAAAATGCGAACCATATGGTGCTTAAAATTAAAATTGCTGGTTTATTTTTTTATGTTTATTAAATTAACATAAAAAATTACATGGAAATTATGTTTGCAAATCGTTTAATGTGCATATTTTTATGTCAAAATACTTTTTAATTAGTCGTGATTCTATCCCGTCTTGATCGACACGATGGATTACGCTTTCATTTCTGCTTATAATAAAAGAAAGATATTTGGATGTATTCCAAATTTTACTTATCGTATGTATGACCTTAATACAAGGATTGGATTAAAGGCATCAGCCTTTACTTAACCATGAATACCACATTGATATAAATAATTCTTCATCTGCTCTATTTAGGTATGAGCAATAAATAAGTGCAGTTTAAGAGGATTTCTTAACAAATTTGTTTGAATATTACTAATATCTGAGACAACTGCATTAACGCTTTTCAGAGACGAACGTGTAAAAATTTAAAACGTGGCCGCGTACTATTTTGCATTTCATTTCCAGACATTCCTTATGAAAAGAAGACTTTACTTTGTTAGATCGGGTATTATTAGAAGAGGTTTTTTACTGAAAAGTTTTAAAGGATCTGAAAACATATCTAATAAAATGATGTAGAAAATCACCTTCTCTCGAACTTTTAGGCAAGTGTTATTCATTTCACCACTATAAAATTCATTTGCGTAATAAACAGTCTTTTTTCTAACATGTACACAATTAATAAATTATTGTTGTTAATTATGATTATATTTAAAGAAAATATGTCTAGAAGAAAATATAAAAAAATATTTGTATAAAATATTGTTATTATTCAGTAAAACAGATACATCTACTTAACATTCTATTCACTTTTTCAAATATTGTTTGATTCTATAAATGTTATTTGTTTGTTTAAATTTCATCAACAATATAGTTGAAGTTTGATCATCGGTAAGAGAGTAACTTGTTCTGGAACTAATAAATGCAAACTCTGTCAGTAGAAGTTAGTTAAAGTTTTTTTTGTTTCTGAGAGAAGCAACATCTCTACGCAAGGCCAGGGAATCAAGCTGATCGGAAGGAACTGGGTCATCGACGATTTGAGTAACTCGACGTTGGATGCGGTCAAATGGAAGGAGCTTGTAAAGAGGTGCCCCAGCCCACAGATGAGAACAGTATTCCATATTTGGCCGAACTTGCGCTTTATAAATCATATACAGTAATAGGACTCAGGTCAACGGGTAAAAGGGTCAACATAAATTATGAAAATTCTTCGGGTTCTCTTCTCAGCATGGGTGTTCCGCAGGGATCTATTTTGGGCCCATTCCTATTTTAGTTTACATAAACGATATCCCTTTTTATTCAAAAGAGTTATGTGATATTGTATTATTTACTAATGATACTTCACTTATTTTCAAAGTGAATAAAACATTGACAAATTATGACGAAGTGAATAGTGGACTATCGCGTATACTTGGTTTACGGTTAAGAACCAAGTGCTTAATGAAAAAAATAATTAAATGTATTAATTTTACTCTCCCTAATGTACGGAAGCAGAATATTAGTGTAGTATTAAATAATTAACTTCTTAAATCTTCGGATTCAACGATATTTCTTGCAATTACAAGCGACTCAAATCTTCAGTGAAATCCTCACATATCGTCTCTCGATATAGGTAGACTAAGCTCTGCTGTTTTTGCAGTTAGGAATGTTAGGAAATTTCACAAGCAATATTTAGCTTACCTTTTAAGAAATTTCAATGTGAAATTAAAAATACTCTTTTAAGTAAACTTATAATAGCATTGCTGAATACCTTGATGACACAACTGTGTGGTCATAGTACTGTTGTTACTCGCGTAGGTTTAAGAGAAAATCATTGTATATGTACAAAATTGTAAGCCAACATCATTTTAAAAGAGCAACTGCTGAGTTTTTCGCTAGCTCTTCTCAGTAGAATCTGCTTTACAAGCTGGTGGTAGCTTATAAAGAACGAATCTCTATGTAAAACTTAACCTGTCATAAGAGCGCGCAAGCGTCTATGTGAATAAACATATTTTGATTTTGTTATGAGGTATTTACGAATATTGAGTAATAGATGATTATGATTATCTTCAATTCCTTTACCTTGTGATTTGGAAGATTCCTTGCTGTATAATAGCATCCAATTCGATTTCCATTTCACGGACCAACTTAACGTCCGGGAACATATCAGGAAATCGGTAGCTGAGAACAAACATTTAATTTTTTTATTTTTTTTTTTCATAGAAAGGAATCTTGTATTCCGAGCATATGGTTCACCTGGTGTTAAGCGATCCTGTCGCCTATAACCACAAACAACATGCGAAGACTTATGAGTGCGTTGTCAACCTTGGAAATTGGATAGAAGGGGTTTATTGGAAATTGGAATTGGGTCAGGATTAAGGATTTGGAGGGAAGAGGATGATGTTATACTGGTATTAAAAACTTAGACCTCGCAATAAGCTTATTGAGCGCCATCTAGTGATGATATTTGTCGCAAACGCTACGAAAGTTTTTTAAGTATCTCTGAGCCTATGAACCAATTCTCAAATCATTCAAATCAAATCATCTTTGTTTGCATTTATGGTATGCATAGTTGTTCATCATATAAAAAATACGGACATATTTCGTTTTTTTTTTTTTCATTTCATATTAGTTAACAAAAAATAATGTTCAAAAATTAGAGTCAGAAATAAAATATAAGAATTAAAAAAAATATATAATCATGAAATACGAGTGTCATATGAAAATTATACAAATAATAGTCATTTTTAAATATAACACAAATATAGCTTACTGATAAACAATTATGTAATTTAAAAAATTAAATACGAAAAAGAAAAATGGAAATAAATTATATTTAATTAACAAAATCAGCAAAGCAACAAACCTCTTGTCCATCTAAATTTACTTTCAAAATACGTATAACGATATATAATTACACACTGTTATAATAAAAAAAACTCTTGTTTTGTATTGAAACAATTGTCAATAAGCCATAATCGCTGATTTTTTGAGAAAATTTTGCACACAGCATAGAGTCATAGTATTTATTTTTTTAAATAATGTCTGCATCACTCTAAGGAACCACATAAACATACCGCTCTTATGCACTTTTTTATGAAAAGGAAGACAAACGAGCAGACGGTTCACCTGATGGTAAGCGATACCGTCGCCTATAGACAATCGCAACATCCGGTGAGTTGCGAGTGCGTTGTCAACTTTGGAGATCGGATATAATAGGTTTATTGAATAGGATGGGGTCGGCCTTAAGTATTTGGAAAGGTTAGGAATAGGAAAAGAAAAGAGTAGACATGGCCACTGGCATGCCCAAGTCATGCATACTTTATTTTATGCCGACTTTTTATAAAGAACGGGAAGTACTTCCCCGGTCGAGCACGACCGTAGAAGTGCAGCAAAAGCTGTGAAAAGTTGTTACGCTCTGCCACCTCTTTTCTCTTTTGTACCAAAAATGCTTTTTTATAGAGGTTGAGTTACCCCATATTATAAGAAAATATCTTAGTATTGATACTACTTAGTCATGGTAGGCAGTCATTGCCGTTTCCCGACTTGTAAATGTGCTAAGCCTTCTCAGAGCGTATACAAATTTGTTTAATTTTTCGCAAATAGCATCCATGTGATTTTCCAAAAGCAGTGTTGATCAATTATTATAAACCTAAGAGTTTTATCATTTTAACCTTTCTCAACTTCTTCCGTATTACTAATTACTTTTAGATTTAAAGTTCTTTTTTTAAATGTACCAAATTGGATAAATTTCGTTTTTAGTAGTTACGGCATAGGTTATTTGCTTCTCGCCAATGTACAGTGGTTTCAACAGTATTGTTAACGAGGGCTTCAAATTCAGACGAATTAGCTTTTGCTGCTAACGTTACAGATATATCGTCGGCATATAAGATACACTGGTGATCAATGGCAGAAGGCAGATCTTTTACATAGATAATAAATATCAACAAATTATTGTAATTCTAACAATGTATATTCCAAATTTCAGTTTGATTAAGCACTGGTTTGGTAGTTGACGCAGAATATACAAACATACGCCTATGAAACGTGTATTTGTGCCTAAATTTAAATATTAATGTAAAATTTAATTAAATTATTAACTTATTAAACTTTTTTCTGTGGAGATGAAGGGTTCCGTAGCCATCCAATCGTGCGTCCGACCAACAAAATAAATAGCAACAAATTTTATTTTACGGTTGACACTATAATATAACTATGAATGATACAGGGTCCGCTATAGTTTTAGTTAAAAGTACATACTAAGAGGTATATAGCACATATTTTTAGAATTATCGTAGAAATATTTCAAAGTTAAGGGGAGGGGGGGCTGGTTAAAAGGCAATTGTTGTTACATTTGTTTCCCATTGGACTACGGAACCCTAAAAAGAGCTGTCATTTTACATTTTTAATTTAGAATTAACTATCCTTTCGTACCTCAACCACAGGTAAAGCTCCAAAATATCGAAGACGGCCTCCAAATGGACGAGGTCCATAATGGTCTTGGGTGACGGCATCGGCCAGTCGACCACGTTGCTCAGCCAGTTCTTGGTGATAGGTTCGTTTCTGCTGTATTGACGGACCATCTGTTTATAAAAGTTTACTTTTATTTTTGTCTTTGTATAAAAGGGATTTGATTACGAATTAATTTCTCTAAGCATAATATTAATACCACTAAATGTCACCCATACTAATACTAGCGGACCTAGCAACGCCACCTATCGGATCCAAATCTTAAGCATATTATATAAAAAATATAAGCTTACTCCATTCGTTCCATATATAAATTTTAGTGTCAAATTTCATACTCCTCCATCAACTCAATATTCATTAAAACACTGGATTTTTTTGCTTAATGTATGAATATAAATATTTCCAACATATTTTTTACTAACATTACATACAAACATTCCAAATTTAATTTTAATTGAAGCGGTGGTTCGAGTTATCACAGAACCAATTCTATCAGACTTCCTGACCGAATTTCGATCAGCCAACTGCTAGAATATATTTTAGTGTACAAATGTACGCGCAGACACAGATGCACTCTGTTCCTTAACTTTCAAAATCCGATGGGACGGATATAAAACACGATCGAAGAGAGATCATCTTTCTTTTCAGGCGATCGCGTGGTTAGCCCGCATTGCCCTGATCCAACCAACAAACACCAACACAAAGTTATTGTTCCCCCAAGGCATTCGAACCCACGACCTCCGTTTTACAAAGCAAGGCTACGGAGAGGGTTATAAAATAGATTATAAGTTATGGGATAAGGCAGAAGTCATATCGACGGATGAAAGGAAAAGTGACTAACAAAGCCATTTGGCCATTTTACAGTAGACAAATTTAAAGTTTAAAAAAATGTATCGCACGCGGTATTAATCGGTGAAAGCTATAAAACAAAATCCTAATATTTTTAACTTTAAATTCTTCCTGGCACCAAAAAGAACTTGAAAATACAATTTTTTTAAACTTTAATTTGCTGCGCTGTAACATGGACAAAAGGTTTACTATTCCACTACTATCAATGGTAGTCACTTTGCCTTTTAACCGTCGATATGTATCCCGCTACAAATATTCATTGCAACGCCCATGTAATTTAATCGAAATAAAGAATTTTGAGTTTGAATTTTTTTTATGGATAGGAAGACAAAAGTGCAGATGGTTCACCTGATGGTAAGCGATCCCGTCGCCCAAAGACAAACGCAACGTCCGGAGAGTTGCGAATGCGTTGTCAACCTGGGAGATCGGATATAATAGATTGGATAGGGTGGGATCGGGATTAAGGATTTGGAGAGGATAGGAATAGGAAAAGAAAAGGGTGGGCAAGGCCATCCGGCTAATCCTCAAAAGTCATGCATATTTTATTTTACACAGACTTTATAAAAGGCGGTGGTACTTCCCCGGGCGAGCGCGGCCGTAGAAGTACAGCAAAAGCTGTTATGCTCTACCACCTCTAAAAATGACAAAAGTTGTCACATTTAGATGGTTAAGATAAATGACAGTTACCTTAAGGAAAGTGGCACAGACAAATGGCAACTTATTGTTGATCGGTGCACAGCAAAACACGTATCGGGCTCTGAGCGGAAGTGGCACGTGTTGGATCATCTCGGCAAGGAATTTGAAAGCTTCCGTGTTGCACATGAAGTATAGAGAGTCGTCTACCGTGCATAGGTGTACGAAAATCTCCTGAAAAGCGAAACAAATTATCTCACTGTTAAGCATTTTATATACAAATATGTCCTGCAAATAACTTCTGGTAATATTCAAGTATATACAGCGTTATTGCTGAGTCACCAACGATATTAAAGGATTGTTACCATATTTATGTAATAAAATTAGGGGCATAGTTATCGACTAAATCTCCTAATAAACAAATGAAGCGTGGATATGATACTGGCAGCGAACAATTGGCCAGATGGCGCAGTCCATTGACCCGAAACTGCGGCCATGTGCGCCGCGTTCACTAGGATGCCCGTGGCTTTCGTAAATAATTACTCAACTTTCGATTAAGTTAAGTCAGAGGTAGGAAGAAGATATGATTCCCACATATCACCTGTCAGCCTGTATAGGGTATACTCCATGTAACGTCACTCGATTTAACGACAAACTCTTAGGGAGTTAATATAATTAAAGAGCGTCGACACTACATGGCTTTCATTGGTTTAGCTTGCCTTCCATACAATAATACCCTCTTTCCATTGAACGACAACTTTCTATAACGCCATAAAAGGTATAGTCCGTTCAGTGCCGTTATATAGAGTTTACACTGTTTATTATGTCTCCTCAATATCAGTTTATACCATCTACAAAAAAGGAGATTAATAATCATTCTGAATTATCCATCTATGTTAGATGGCATCAAATAATTTGTCACGAATGTAATGGCAAAGTTCACCGAGAACTACGTGCAAGCCGGTTTTGTATAAACTTTATTTTGTACAAATCTCTGTTTAATTGTTTATCTATTCTTCCTCCTAGCCTTTTCCCAAGTTACTTGGGATCGGTTTCTAATCCACCCAAATATTACCTGAATTTCAGTTTTTACGCAGGGCGACCATCCGACCTCCGCAACCCAAAGGGATAAACTGAATTCGAAGGATGGATTAGTTGTCACTAATCCATCCTTCGACTGCCAAAGATGTTCTTGACAACCGGAACCGACTTTTTACATGCCCATCCAACGCATGGATCATCTTTCTTTTCAGGCAATCGGGTGATCAGCCCGCATTGCCCTAACCCAACCAAGAAACAACAACACAAAGTCCTCCCCCCGCGGAGTTTGAACCCACGACCTCCGGTTTGTAAAGCAAGCGCCCATACCACTAGGCTACGGAGGCGGTTAATAATTCATTCATAAAGGAGAAATCGGCAAATACATAAAAAGAATACATACAGACGAACATATAACCTTTTTCGAAGTCCGGTAATAACTGCCTAAAAAGGGTTTGTAAATTTTATTTATACACCTTTAGATAAAAACGAATTATGAGTTTAATTAAACTTAATGAAATATGTTTTTTTTATGATCAAAAAACGCGTTGATATTTATTATTTTACATATGGCAACTCTTACAATATAAAACTTCCTTATATTATTAATAATTATAACGCAGTTCCAAAGATGATTTAGGTATATGAAATTAAAGGGTTTAGTTGCCTTAATAAGCTGTACAAATTCTATAATTCTATAATAAAAACAAAAACAAAATAATGCTGTACAAATCCTGCCTTTGCCCTTTACTTGTAGTTATTAAATTGTGTACACATTTGGTCTTAAAAATATATTTATTATACTTAGCACTGTTTAGTTTACGCGTTAATTTCTGAGCTCGTTTATATTATTTCTGTAATGATATATGTTTTGAATAAGCTAGGGTATGATGTAATAAGGAAAACTGCTCTGTCACGACGGACGGAATGACAGATCTACATTTATTATTTATATGAATGATTAAGTTATATGTTTCGATTAGTCATTTACATATAACATTGTTATATTTGGAACTGGAAATGCATTTATAATCGATACTCCTGAGGAAAGCTTTATAGCAGATTAGAAGGAAAATGGGCCTAAATTCAAAAATTATTGTTATTAGCTGGTCCCCATGGTCTTAGCCGCGTAAATTATCCCCGTTTTGCAACATTTCTCATCGATGCTCCGTTCCTATAGGCCACAGCGTGATATTATAAAGCCTTCGACAAATGGCTTATCCAAAACTAAGAGAATTTTCAATTCGAAACCGTAGCTCCTGAGGTTTGCGCGTTCAACCAAACAAGCAAATTCTTCAGCGATTCCGATTATACGGTTTTACACAAAATGGCGGATCCGGGAGACTGAATGCTCTGCTTACATACAAAATGTTCGGTTGTCTTTTTGTATGCAATCCTTTCCACTTTGTAAATTCCTGATTTGACATTTTAAATTAAACAACTTTACGGATTTTATCGCGGTTTATTTTTAAATTTTACCCGAAATCCTACCCGTGACCATGAACGCTGTAAAGGGTTCGAAACGTCGGGTGATAAAATTTAAAAATAAACCGCGATA
>JAOCPS010332607.1:0-12729 GCA_025505425.1 Graphium colonna | reverse complement strand
CATGAAGAGCAAAGCCAAATTTGCTTTTAAAAAGCTTGGTGTCCTCAGCAGAGTGATGCAGTTTTCCAGCCATTAGACCTCCGGAACCTATACATGGTACAGCAACACATGGAATACTGTTCTTATCTCTAGGCTAGGGCATCCCCTTTAGCAACTCCTTCCATGTGACCGCATCCAATTTCATGTCATAATTTTTTTGTCATGCACGGCACCCTTGTGAAATCAATTGTACCCAGCTGTATTTATGGACCGATATGACCAAGGGATGTTCAAGAAAAGGGCCTATTCCTAACTTAAAGGCCAGCAACGCTCTTATAACTCATCATATGCTGCGGGAACCCGTGGGTGGCGGTGATCACTTACCATTAGGCAACTTGCTTGCTCTTAAATTAACATGAACGGAAAATGTATCGGTTACTATTTTTCCTAAATCGTGAACACAATGAAGATTTCTTTTTTATATTGCTAAAGCATTTTTGATTCTGCTTGTTAGAATTCTATAATAGAAGCGTACTTTATTCCAAAAAAGAATACAAACCTTTAATATTTGACTTGGTGATGATAATATTGTGGTGTGAAAGCAACTCTATAAAGTTCGATACCGATTGCAACTAGAAAATAGACAACAGTACGCAGAAACTTAATGTTTTTGGAATTAAAAGATAATATATTACTTTTCTCTATGAATTAAACAACCTGAAAAAAATTATATTTATGGTACGTATTGATTCCAGCTGTTATTGATTGATTGACTGAACAAAAATGAGTGTTGACGCATGTATAAAGAAGATGCCCGTTAGCGTTTTTTTATATATTTCCTGGAGGCTTTTAATACTTTCGATTGTTTTTACAAGATGTACATTATAAATAATAAAATTGGAAAAATAACTAAACTTTAAATTTTTTTGATTGTAACAAAAACAAATAAAATTGAAAGTTATTAACTTTCAATTCTATTTGTTTAAAGAAAAAAGAAAACAAAAAATCAGCCATATCATGTAATACAAACTTTAATAAATTAATAACGAAGAAATACAAATGAAATGATGGTTTATTTGATATATAAATCAAAACACCTAGTTAAATTTTAATAGCATATTTACATTTTATAACTATTATAATTCCTTTGAGATCGAATCTTCCGCTACCGCATAGAGAGAGTATGCTGGACTCTGCGTCCCGTCCTTGCAGGGGTGCCACGGGATTCGGTCCTCGGGCCAACTCTCTTCACTCTCTACACCAATGACATACCGCGTATCCCAGGTGTAGAGATAGCCCTATTCGCAGACGACATATTTATCTTCATATCAAGCTCTCAAGCTGATGTTATTCTCAAACGCCTGACTGGTTTCGGAAATGACGTATTTAAATAAATCCATCCAAAAGTGCTGCACTATACTTCACTTGCAGAAGAGCGAGTAAACTCACATCAGTCATACTTATGGTTAGTTCAATGGGTTAACAAAACCCAATATCTGGGTGTCATCCTTGATTATAAACTCAGCTTCGTCCCGCACATAACTCAGGTTGGAAACCAGGCGACCTTGGTACTAGGTCGTTTATATCCCTTACTTATTGCTAAATCAAAAATGTTGTTACGGAGTAAGGTTAAATTTTATAAAGCTGTTCATTGCCCGCGCATGACTTACGCGTGTCCGGTGTTCGCACACGTAAGACCGCGACAGATATGTCGGCTTCAGGTTATTCAAAATCGATTCTTATGCAGAGCCACGGGAGCACCCTGGTTCATGCACAATTTAGACTTATACCTCTATCTAGAGCTTCCCATCATTGGGAACATCCTGAAGTTGGCATCACGCCGCAATTTGGAATCCACCGCGACCCACCCAAATAAAATAGTAGTAGGTGGCTCCACCTATAGGCCCATACCGCTAGGCACGTTTAAGAGACACGTCAACCGTAGACCGCGACACGCGTTGGAAGCTCCTGATAACGAGGCCACACTCGCTATGATTAAACACAAAGGTCGTCTCAATAATCAAAGGACAAGCTGCGCTCACCGGCGAGTGCTACGTAATGCTTATACCAGATACCGTCACATTAAGAAAAAAAAAAACCATTAGCTAAACCATAGTGCCGGTCAAAAAACATATATTATGGCATCATAGCTGTCAAATTGTAAATAAAGGTAGTATCAGTAAAACATATTTTAACTAATATTATAGGTCTTATGGGGCCGAGGAAAAGTATAAAGCTATAAACAAAAAACCTACAGGAAATAATTTGCAGTATAGGGTGAATTCTCTTATCAGTCATCTAGTTTGGTCTACTTTTATAAAGCTGAAGGTATCCAAGATGCATAATAAAAAATGATAAGACTGGAAGAAATCTCGAAAAGTAACAATCATAAATCCGGAATTCCTAAACTAAATTTTACAAACACCATTGCTACTGAAATACATTTATTATGCACAGTAGTATTGTATAGACATGACTTTCATCGTAATGTTTATGGCATTAAAATATGATTGGAATTTTTTTAACATGGAAAAAATTCTTTATGGATGCTCCACTGTCTCGTGGGTAGGCAAGCGGGTGTATTTGGGATTCCCGGTGAATGTAACCCACTAAAAAAACCCACGTTGCGCCTTCTCTGTCGAATCGGTCGGGGGCACCGGGGCACGTAGACCCGATCTACCACAACCCTGACTTGACCTTTGTCTCTTCAAGCTCTTGCTTGGTGATGTACTGGTGCTAGCACAGTATACAACACAATTCTTCAACGAGGTGGCAGTTATCGCCCCGGGCCTGCTATCAGAAAGGAAGGTGACGCACGTAGGCCAGCCTCCTGTGCCCTGGTCTTCGCCTACGGATTTCCAGGGTGGGAGTTGCCTCCCTTTGTCTCTCCGCGGTCTCCTTCTGGGTCATCATTTCGCATTCTACGAGGACGGCACCCCATGACCTCTCACTGTCCATCATAGTGTGGACCACGATGGGTAGCAAGAGATAGTCACCAGGTCTCGGTGCTACTTCGACCAGGATGGGCACTCCTAATAATAGCACGTGACCAGCCGTCTCCTCGACACTTACGCCACAGTAGTGGCGCTCTGGCTAGGCCGAGATATTTCTTTGTCGGCATGACTTCGACGCTCCGGGCTTTCTTTTTTGTCTGCCACTTTTTGGGCTTTCATAATTTGATCAGGGCTCTTGTTGGCGACTTGTGACGAAATCGGCGTCCATTCTGAGGGAGACTCAGATGTCACTGTTAGTTGGGCGCTGCTGCTTTGTGTTTGCACCGTGACACCTGAGGATTCTTCATTGCCTCCCTTCTTCCTTTTGGCTTTTTTCCTTTTAACCGGCGACTGTGTGCTAGGTCGTGAGAGCTGGGTTGCCAGTAAGGCCTCGGTAGTAACAAGGACCACCGTGTTCAAGCCCTGGGTATTCTCCAAAGCCACCGAATACGAAGTAACCCTAGCAGCCAGTAATGACTGCCGGTCTGGTCCAGCGGTGGGCGTAGGCGCCTTTTAGGTAACAGTCTGTCTTCTAGGACCGCCAGTCCGGAATTTATCATATTGCCCACAACCTCTATAGTAGATCGTTGTAATTCTTCAGCATCTGGTGGAGTGCTTATAGATAGTAGAGCCGAAGCTGCTTCATGCAGTTCCTCCATCTTGCCCATATCGGCTCCTATAGTTGCTATTTCGCACGTAATTCTCGCACCTCCGAGTTAAGGCGCTTGTTATCGGTGGCCAGCTTTTTTGTATCTGCCGGAGTTGTTGTTTTTCATAACGCCTCAATTGCATCCTTTATAATGAGCGAGTATCTCTGAGTGAATGTTCTGACCCCAGGTTCGTTGACGTAGCCAACCTTTCTTCCCGCGGGAGTTGCTAGTTCTCCTATCAGGGGGCTCCTAAGGTGGCGGATAGGGCTCTGTTATGGGCGAAACCAAAACAGGTGGGTTGTAGGGCGTGCCCTCGGTACCTTTGATACCGAGAAACTGCCAAGGGCTGATGGCACTGTGCGGTGGGCCTGCAAAGCTATGGTTGCTCTTAGTACCGTTTCTGGGGAGAAGGGAAGTGGGATGTGACAGTATATGTGTGCGTTTGTGTGTGCGCATACGTTAAGTTCCTGAAAGGGGACGGTATGACTGCACTCGGCTTATGCCGGTACCGGGCGATCTCGGTACTCTGCTACAGGTGTCCAGGATCATATCTCGTGGCCCGCGCAATACTGAGGGTCTTATCTTAACTGGCCGAACCATGCAGAGTAAACCTCACTAAAAAAAACCGGAAATTTCGGCGTTTCCGGTACGCAGCGTAGAATGCTCGAAGGAGCGGCTGGACCAAAAACCAGCCATTAGTGGCCAACCCTGGGTACCCCCCGACACCCAAGTGTTAATAGAGTTACTGTGGCTAATGAGTCCCTAGCCCAGCTGACGTTTATTTACCTACTTTTAGTGAGATCTATAAGTGGGTAAATACACGTCAGCTAAAAATATACATCATCTATATATACAAGAGGTGACCATTATATAGGGAAATGCATAATCTGCATACTCCCCTTACATACCCAGAACAATAATTTCTGACATATCGTTGCTCTCATATCAGAACCAGCTCAATTAACGTTGTAATCAGTGTATTAACATTGAAAGGACATACGAAACCGAAATTGGAGATACTGCGCTTAATAAAGGTCTACATCCACTTGTATTAAAATTCATGTAAATTTTATGAAGGGCTTTCCCGTACAACTGACAAGCTTTACCAAAACCAATTTACTATAGTATTCGTGCATAATATAAATATTATCAACTCTTTTCTAAGATAATAGTTAGAAAGTTATATATACCAAGGCAATATGTTTTATTATATCTTATTACAATCACTAGAACTTTAATTGCTGCATACCAGTGAGTCCCACATACTCAAACATCAAATAAACTAAAATTGATTTCTTTTATGGAAAGGATGACAAACGAACTGACGGTAAACGTGATAAGCGTACCTATGCCACGCGTACTACCGATCTGGCACTGCGCCAATTATCGCTGCTCTTTTTATAACCGTTAGTGACTCACCAGTCCCTCAGTAAAATAAAACGGAGAAAATATGTTTTAAAAAAGAGCTAGAAAGGTTATTACAAATTAAAGCAGGAACTTACACGGAACGACGCATAAGCTACCAAATACGTGGATGCAAGGACCATCTTTTCAACAACGAAGCTATATTAGTTGATGACTTAAGTACAGTTGAATTATCATCGTAGATAGGTAACATAGTCTAAAAGTAATATTAAAAAATCTTGTAAATAGCATTTATGAAAAAGTGTTCAACGTTTTACAAGTCAATATCCAGTAATAGTAACAAGATGGACGGTACATAATAAAAAAGCTTTGATTGTAAAGGTAGATTTTGTTTGGGAAAAAGTTCACACGATATATTATCTAAAAAAGTAAAAATCAGGCCGGGACTTACTACAATTAATTACATAATAGTAAATCACACTATATTTTCGGTCTACACTACTATAGGTCTTCTGTTGCTAAGTAACAACTCTAATATCTCTTTCGAATTTTGAGATCTTGAGGATTCTTGCTCTTGTCAGTGGCTTCACTGGGTTGCACCTAGTTTACATTTAGCGCACCGCTAGTTACAAACTCTTTAACAAAGAAATGCCGTACCCGAATATGCTTAGTGCGACGATGGAACTCGGGATTTTTAACTAGCTACATTGTCTACTCTTTAGCTCGGAATTTTCTTAAGACCAACAATATTTGCGCAAAAGCCGTGACAGCTATACAGTTTCTTTGGCTGCTTCACTTGCGGCTACAGTTTCAGCCTCTGTAGTTGAAATTACGACACTAGCCTGTCTTTGGCTAAGCCATGATATCGCACCACCTGCGTACATGCAGGTACTCAGCTAGTACTCAAAAGGTGGATCTTCCAGTGCTAATATCTCTTGCATGGTCGGCATCGTTGTAGCATTCCAAAATGCCTTCCTTGTAATGCTTCTTGTACACGATACCTAGATCTGGCGAACATTACAAATATCGCATTATGCGCTTCCATTGAACACAGTCTGCTTATTCTGGTTTCTTCAGACTTTGTGAGACTACACTCATTATATACGCAATGTCAGGTCTAGTACATACCATCAATTAAGCTAAGAGAGACTCCAACGTTAGTCCTGTAGTTATTTTTCATGTAAATCATATGCGCTTTTTCCCTTGCTATACAATCTTTTATTAACTTTAACTTTTTTTAACCATTGCAGACCTGTGTTATTAATAAAAAATAACGAGACAAACCTTGAGTAGAGAAAATCCTCAATAAACAAATAATTAAAATTCACCGTATATATGATGTTAACCATGGGTAAAATCGGCTTTATTTTCAAATCTACCAGCTTATTCGGACATTTGTAGCGCTAGAGTTGTTCACAGCATTTTTCGACATACGACATTAAGCATATTTTGTTATATTTAATTCTGGAAACATTGAAAGTCCTTCTGTCATCAATCTTTATTTTTTGTTCGTACGAATCATAGAGAAAAGTAATATATTATGGTACGAATGCATTTGGTCGTAAACTATCCACGATACTTAAATGTTTTCTAAGCATTTGATATGCTGTTGCAATCATTCTGAATATAGTTTTTGCGTCTACCAATAATTTAAAAAAGATACAATGGATCAGGACGACGAGATAAAATCTGGTTGTTTGTTATTTCCCCCTGCCGGAGGGAATATGTTCAGTAAATTTCCGAAAAAGGTACTTGAAATTTATTAATATTTTGAAAATATACATCTGTTCTAGTGCTTTGTATTATGTAAATGCGTCGTAAATACAGTTATTTGAGATACTGTGATTGATATTTTGTTAATAACCATAATATATACTTACACTTTCTAAATGAGTCAGGAAGGGTAGGTAGTGCAGAACTTGTTTCTGCGCATGTATTACTTTGCTTTCTTTTAGGGTTTTAAGAATATGAACTTAGATCCACAAACTGAATTAAACAAAATTTTATTTTGATTATAACTCATTTTTTTTATTTTCTAGAAAAATTGGCAACAGAAATACTGCATACTTTTTAATGCCAGTAAACAAGGTATAGAAAGACTGGAAATTTACGAGAATAAAGATGATGTTTCATCAGGATCCATACCTAAAATAATAACTCTTGAAAATTGTATCAAAATAACACATGCTAGTCCAAACACTATTACTATATTAACTAAGTCACACACTCAGCAAGTGAGTACCCAATCTGAAACAGAGACACTGGAATGGGTGACTGCTCTTCAGTCAGTTGCTTTTAAGAGTACAGATTCAATTCCAATTAGTTGTGATGAAGATAATGACTTGTACTGCTCATCTGGGGAAGGAGTCTTTTCAGTTAAAATGTGTCCTTCAGAAGCATCAACCAGATGTGGCCTTGAGCCAGTAAGATATCTTCTCCTGCTTACATCAACATCTATAGATCTCAGGGATTTAAATGACAATAAGCTATATGCCACTTGGCCTTATAGGTACATTAGACGCTATGGCTACAGACAGGGCAAGTTTACATTTGAAGCAGGACGAAAATGTAATACAGGTGAAGGAATTTTCCATTTAGAGCATCCTAATCAATCTGAAATTTTTAAATGTTTATCTCTCAAAATGAAGACTATGAAGCAGTCTATAGGCAATGATAGCTTGAATAGTCCAGAGCATTCTGAATTTAATATACAGCCAAGTGTTAATCTATTTCCTGGGTCAAGAAGTCCCTTGGTTGCTGCGAGGCCTGATGATTTGAATCTGAGTTCTTTGTCATTCAAAACAACTTCTGTATCAAGTACACAAACATCAGTGTCAGAGAGAGACACTGCTCCTTCACTTATGCCAAAACCGCCATTAAAACCTAAACCGCAGAAGCCTCCTCGGAAAATAATTAACATTCATAAACCAATGAACAAAGATCCACAGTCATCAACAGATGAAAGCATTGATTTTGGCAGATATAAAAAACTTGAAAATTACGAGCCAATTGATCAAAGCAAAGCCCAGAGTCCACCATTAGTGCCATATGACAAAGTTGAAGTACGTAGTGAAGCATGGAAAACGTTGGGTATTGATGATCCAGATCACACTGAGTTCACACCAAATTTGGCAGACAATCCCAATTGCATGAAATTAATATCAAGGTCTCAGGATAACTTAAACAGCACGGGACCTGAATCATCAAGAATTATACTTCTGCCTCTTAGTCCTGAAGATGAAAATTACGACAGATTACAATATTTTGGTTCAACCAGTAAATTAAACAAGTCATCGCGATATAAAAAAATGGAAGCTCGTCCAACAACATTAGCTCTTAATGAACCGAAGAATAAGGATACATGGAATGACTATGATGAAGTTGAAAATGTTATGCAAACAGCAAGATTGGCAGATGACTCACATTTGGGGTATGGAATGATCCGGAAACCAAACACACCTGGGCCACAGGTTCCTTCAGCAGCCCAAGTACAAGCTTTGCAAAACCAAGTTGGCTTAGAGGAAATCAATCACAATAGTTGTAATGGAACAGACTATGCAATTGTTAGCCGTCCAAAAAGGGTATGAAATTATTGTATAAATGTTGAAAATACTTAAAAAAGACTGAAATTTTACAGCAAATTGACCTTATTAAGTAGGTAGACTTGAATTGGCTCTTTTGTATATTGGCATAAAAAGAAATCTCATTTTGTGAACACAAAGTATTATACAATGTTAAAGTTATATATGTAAGATTTACTATTCTCAATGAATAGTATAACATGCTTACATGGTTAGTCTAATGTAGCATACTGTGTTTATTAAGCAAAATAATTGTAGTTTACACAAAGTGGTTTGGCTCAATTGTTGCACAATTGGTATACTGCATTATTTAATAAGCATACAATTTATACTATAGTCCTTTATGTAGTTGAATATTTGATAACAAAAATATTTTGCAACAACCAATTATAGGAAAAATTGTATTTTACACCACTATTCTTTTCTAAGTGCTATTAGTTAATTGCATACTTCTTTCTTCAAATGTTGAATATAAAGTTGTTTTTTGTTCTTTTTCCAAGAAATAAAACTGGTCAGATATAAAACAATGGTTCTCCAAAAATTGTCTAAAAACTTAAAAATGCTAAATTTTATTGAGAGAAATATGTGATTTAGATTGTTTTGCTTTTACTTGCAAAAATTTTGGATTGAAAATATTCGTCAGACCTAACAAATTTTTGGCATCATTTTTAAATTTATTATGAATAGAAACAGAATACTTTGAAGTACTTCAAAACACTTGTGTTCATTCTGAAATTAAATAGTGTATAAAGTACAGCTACTTTCCTGACCTTAAAAGAAATTGTTCTTTGACAAGTCTGTTATAATAATTTCTGTCAAACTAAATATTGTTTTTTGATCAATATTGAAAGCACACACAAATAAAAAAGGAATCATAATATTAGGATGTAATGTATGTAACATGAAAGACTTGACATGATAAGACTGCCAAATTTCATGGCTATGTTGTATGATTGGAACACTAATAGAATTGAGAGAAAATGTAGTGTATATAAACACTAAATTGGTATTAAACATTTGTTTATTTTTTTGATTAAAGAATTACAGTGTTTGTGAACTTAAAAAAATATCACATTTCTTTACTTGATGTAACAATTAATTATGTGGTTGATGTGAAGATAGTTTAGACTATTTTACAATGTGCCATGTATATTGGGTGCATTTTTGAACTTTGGTCATGTTATAGGTGCTTCAAATAAATGAATTTGTAACAATGATATTTTTAATAATATATTATAAAATACAAGTGTACAATTTTTATTACAGATTTTTACATTTAATGTAATAAAAATAAGCTTCGGTTTGCCAAAACTTCCATTTTGAATCATTCCATTGTATATTATATTTTGTTATAATACCATAGGATATATATATTTTTACTATATGTTTTATGTTTTTAATTTAAGTAACATTTGTTATTCAATATCCATGAACATCCGTCATTCCATATTGAAATCATAATTTCCTATTTTAATGCACATTAATAAATGTGAAACATGTTTTAGCACAAAAATTATATGTTTAAAAAATATTTTTAACTGTGATCATACAGTGCCTTATTTTTTAGCGATTTACTGGAAATATTGTTATGTGTAAAAAGTTAACATTGGAAATATCAGACACGAGTGAAGTTACCATAACTAAGTGAAATTAAATAACTTAATGACAAACACAAGTTTACACATAACAATTGATTATGTAATTTACATCTATAGTGTAATTATATTTGTAAGTTATTACCATATGGTGCCAATTAAGAGTACAGTAGTGTAATATGTACTTTAATTTTTTTGTCAAAGTAGACCTTATTTTAACTGTTTTTGTAGCAATATTCTTAATTACAGCATGTATCTTCCTTTGAAGTATCTGCATAAAACATTATTTGGTAATAATTTTTTATAAAATATATGTGTTCAAATTAATAAAATGTGTAAAAATTAAATACTAGATTTTGGACTGTGTCAATATGAATAATATTATTTTACCTTTTTTTACAATAATGAAGTAATATAGTTTATTACTTCTTTTAGCAATACATTTATATAACAATTTTACCAATTACATGGTTTTCTATGAATAACACATTCCAAGTAATTTATTATATATATATTAAATTTCAAAACTTGCAATTGGTGAATAATTTTAACTTTATTATATTAATATTATATTTGTATGATCCTACACTACTTGTGCAGGGATACAACATAACCTAATTTTATTATTTTACTTTAGGTCAGCCATATTATAAAATATATGTTAAGAATCATTTTATTGTGTTTGATTTATGAACAATTTTTTTTATATATTAAAAAAAATAATTTAAATACTATATTCAGTGTCACTCTGTCAATAGAAAGTAAATGTTGAAAGATAATTTTTTCAAATAATATTTCCAGTACAATACACAATATAAGTTTTTAACAGAATAGATAAAGATTTAAATATATCTGAAACAAATTACATCCTTAATCAATATATATATATATAAATAATTACAATTAAGGAAACCATTGAAAGAAACTCGGCATTCATGAACGTAATTGTCTTAATATCCCAAAGGTCATTCATTGAAATAGTCCTTTACAGGACAAATACTGCAGCTTTTTAATTATTTACATTTGTGTTTCATACCAAATTGGTAGGAATATAAATATATAAAGTAGTTGGTGGTGAAGCGACTGTCAACGGTTTGGCCATGAGGAAGTAATGTAGCAGTAAACTGTCTCCATGATAAAGATATAACTCTGTGTCAAACAATTGATACACAAATGTTATTCCTGTTCTACCAAACTGATCTACTAACTATGCCTTGCAAACACTTGAAGCATCATTCCTGATATGCAGTAAATTGAAAATTTCATAAATAACTACACATTGTTCTTTGCTAAGGTCATCTGCATTAGTTCCTCAGCTTGTATTATTTCACTAGTTTCTACATGAATTTAAGGTACAATTTTTAATAATGTTAAATCAAAGGACAACAAGATTAAATTCGTAAAATTTAAGAATTTCTAAAATATTTTTTAATTTTGTAAGGTAATAGGTAAGCCATCTCTATATAATTTAGGATAATTTTTAGACGCTGCCTCATAAAAAGGCGTTTAATGGAGATGGGATACATATTGAATGTTAGAAAAGAGGTAATTTCATCATAGTCAAGTCTATCATTTTTAGTACTTTTATATTGCAATGCAGCAGTCATGGCCGTTATGAACGTATTTATGATTATACTTGATACAGAAAATTCAAGTAATGTTCTGTCTCTCACGAACCATAATCGGTAATTTTGGTACTATTTTTTGGAAATATAGGTTACTCATACACTGCAGTTCAACATACCTTGTGATTGCCAATATAACAAAATTAGATGATTGCTAGTATTTTCTCTTGGATGATGAAGTCCCTGAACAGGCAATTTTTGGCAATGTAGTCAACACAGGTTAAACGGAGGACAGATGTCATAATGTGTCTTCATATATAAATAATGAGATCTTTCACGGAATAAGTTATTACCATCACCAACATTGGGGACATTTGAAAATTGTTGATTGTACGAGAACAAATTACGTTTCAAAGAATCCAGTCCTGTGGTGGTCTCCGATATTTTCTGTGATGAACAACGTAATAAACGTAATTCCTTTTATATGTTTTTGAAGTTTCGAGTTTTGCTTCACGTTCAAGACCCATTTTTAAAAGAACACGTCTCAAATGGAAGATAATCGTAATCATAACTGCTTACTTCAGTCAGAATTTGCCAGAATTGTAATGTCAACATATAAATATATATGTATTGGAAGTGATCAAACATATAAAAGGTTTAAATTTCGTTTTTTACTTGTAGACATGAAAAAGGAAATTAAATATTTATGATTACGTAATAAGTAACCTATATAGCCGTAGGTAATTCTAAGTAATGTAATGTAAAGGCTTAGAACGGTGATCTTTAATTATATAGATGTTATTATTTTACTACTTATATTTACAAAGCTGTAGATATTAGCAAAGTTCTTTTAATTTAAAACGCATACCGAAAATCCAGATGAATGTTCATACGGATCCTCACTGAAATTTAACCAATTTAGGTCAGTAAATGCTTAAATGGAAGATCTGCAAGCAACTGATCTTAGCCCAAAATAAACTGCCTACTTTAATTGCAGGCAG
>JAOCPS010332497.1:0-12729 GCA_025505425.1 Graphium colonna | reverse complement strand
ACGAAACACTTAAAAATATATCTAAGCTATAAAAGCTATCGATAAAAGCATTAAACATTTTAAATTCATAAACATTTATTGTTTAAATTACTTTTTATTAAAATTGAAAAGTATACCAGTATTTTCATATTGGTGAAACCAAATTCAAGTAATACAATTATGTAATAAATCTGCCGGCGCATTAACGCTACGTGCTAAATCTGTGTGGGAATTTCCAACCCCTGCCCTAAGTTAGCGGCGTTTAAAGTCGCAGGCAGAAATAGCGTTTGTATTTAATCTAAATCTCTCGCTGCCAACTCGATAAGCTTTTTACTTATATTTGCAAAGCTATTTGAGCAAAGTGGCAATATCACTTTTAAATATAGAGTTATGATCTAGTAGTATTTTTATGGCTTGTTGGCGCAGTTGCTTCAGCGTCGCAGTTCGTGGGGTCGATTCCTATCCGGAAAAATTATTTGTATGGCCTACTGATAATTGTTTCGGGTTGTGTGTATGTGGAATTCATGTATGTAAATCGCCCTTGCAATACAAGCCATAGATTTTATAGTTAAGGTTGCATTTTTAAAAATAATATAGTATTGAGAACAGAACAAAATTTTCGAAAGTCGTATGTTCATTATGAGATGACTTGTTTTCAATTTACTTCATTGCAATTGAAAATTAGTTGTTTGATAGATTCTACGCTTTACCTCCTCATAATAGTAACGATATATTAATTTTAATAATTTATTTTAATAATTTATTTGAGACCCTAACTGCGACATGACAACTATTATAAACTCTTGTTTATGTGGGTATATGCAATATATTTTTTTATTTTTACATCCCAAAATTTACCTATTTAATGACAATTTCTATACTGAATCTATTCGAGTGTTATTTTTATTATTTCTATCGACAAATTAACAATACCGACAGTTAATGATAAACAGTTATGTGAGGCAACTACAGAAACACTATCATAGTAGCGTAGTGATAATATATTCTGAATGTTACCTTTTTACAAGGGATGAGAAACGAGCAGATTGTTAACCTGATGTCAAGCGATCTTGTCGCTTGGATACGCACCCTTATCTAGACTGATAACGCACTTCAGCAGAGTTGTGTGTATGTTATTAGACTAGGAAACTGGATGGAACAGACTATTGGGTAGGACGGATCAGCAAATGACTATAAACCATAGTCAAGGAACAGAAATATGTGTAGCTTCTATCGCAAGAGCATTTTCCAAATCTAAATTACTTATTTACAAACACCCAAATCCGAAACATTTATTTTTGGGCTAAAGAAATAATTGTTCTGCGGGAAAATAAAAAGAACACATAGTTGAGCCAAAAACATTATTAATTGACATAAAATCAAATACCAAAAATAGTACTTTATAAGTACTATTTTTGGTACTAAAATATGTGAGTAATTTAATTAAAAGGGATAAATCTTCTGTATAGTACGGTAAAGTTGAGAAATCGATCACAACATATTCAACTCGACCTGAAGTAAGAGTATGACATCATGTAGGCAACAATGAACATACATTTATTAGTGAATAATTTATATTGGACACATAGGTTACCTACACAAATTATAGGATGCTATTAATCTTAAAAGGTTGTTACCTTTCTACTGAGCCCTCTCCTCCCGAAAGTATTATTACCGTCAGAGCTAATAGTTCTCAGGAAAAGTTTTAGAAAATTTTAAATTTAAAAAACATGTTTAATAAACTATTAAAAGTGTTGTGTTATTTATTGTTCAAAAATACACCTAAAATCTATGCCTGGAAATATAGAATATAGAAAAACTAAACTGCTATTTATTACTCAATACATTTTTGAACTATACCATTGCTGCATTGAATCCTAAATTAAAAATAAATTAATGTGGCCCACTAATGGAGTTTATTGCTGAAATTACGTGGTTTCAAACAAAGGATATATAAGAGGCGGTAGGTTTTTGCAGGATTAAATTTAATACCCACGCCAGTAAAACTTTATTGCCTTATGTTAATGTTATAAAGAATGATTTGAAAGCGTTTTTTTTTTTTGTAAAAGAAAAATTTTAGACCTATTTCAGTCATATGGTGTTACTTGATATTTCACAGAGACAGATGTAATATCATGCCACGCTTTTCCCTAGTGGTCTGCTGAATCTCAACGCATACTTGTTTTAACGAGAAACCGTATCACGTAACACAATTATCTAACCCGGTTTTGCTTGACTATCAACCGTTATGAAAGTTTTATATAAAACATATTTAACTGTTTACTGGTGTCATCATGTTTAAATCCGTAAAGCCGCTCCCTAGATAAGTAAAACACATACTGTAACACTCTAACAAATAAGCTCTGAATAAGGGACTTTTATTTCTAATAAAAGGAATCAAATTCATGTACGTAGGTTACAGCAATTGGTATAATCTTTATTTAATTTAATTTAGATCAGAGAAATATAAGTAACATGAAACATCTAAGTTTGTTTGTTCATATATAAATGAATTGATTGTAACTATAGATAACAAAACAATTACATTATGGTAGTGCATTTGAAGAATGATAAGTTAGTATTTTAAAAATAGTTTTATAACGTAAAAGAGCACATTAATTGGACTTGAAAGCAATCAAAAATACGTCTATATTAGAGGACTTTTATTAGTAATGAATCAAAGGTGCAATATCCAACAAAAAAAGTTTGCGAACACGATGAAAAAAAAGACGGTTAAAACACTTTTAAATTTTCATTAATTTTTTTTAAATACAATTAAACATTACTGTTTCTGAAATTAACATGAACATTTGATGTTTAAAATCAAATGTGTTTACGAATTATACCGCGGTTTATTTTAATGTTACCACCCTACGTTTCGGACACTGTATAGCGTTCACGGTCACGGATGGAACTGAAGTGTTTAATGTCCTGAAGTCTATCCTGAGTCCCGCATACTGCCAGCTAAAAATTTATATTGGTCCGATCCGTGCGGTGTTTTGCTTATAACTTGACATGATTTTGTTTATAATAGTACCCCAAGCAGATAACACCTATACACCTACATCGTCCTTTCTATTAAAATTTGGACGTTTTTTTTATTCCATTAGCCTCGCGAATCTTCTTTGGAAATAACAGGTTTTCTTTATAGATAATATTTGGCCTATCAAATCTGATAAAATGATTTTTATATATAGCCATAGTATGCTCACAATAAAGAAATTTGTTGTTCTTTATTTCTGGTTTTATGAAAAACGCTGTCTTTATTATAAGACTTACGTCTTGTGTTACAAAGGTATTTTACGTACATAAATTGCAAAGAGACAAACACCCAGATATGAATTAATTATTTGTAGGCCATACAAATTTTTGCCCCGGATTGGAATCGAACCTGCAACGACGCTGCCAACGTCTTAGTGACTGTGCCAACCCGCCATCGTTCAGAAAATATTCTAAAATATATTTTGTGCTATGGTGTATATAATTGTGTATATTTCCTAGTTGGAATTATTTCAAAATAAACGCACTTCTTCTACTTTAAAGTGTAAAAATCCTTTTTTTTATTTTAATAAATCTCATAAAGCTTACATAAATAACAATGTTATGTTACCGCTGCCGTCTGTATAAAGCCCACCCGTACATAACACGGCTTATAACGTGGAAACCCTGCAGCTCATTCATTTTTCAAGCTCTCATTTTTGCATCCAGGTAGTGGCTGTTAATTAGCCCTACCACATGTGTACCCGTTTAGCAACGTGGCCTTGTCGTTTTAAAATTTATGGTACAGCGTTTGTGCGTATTTTGATACGAAAAAACAGACAACTTGTCGAATTGTTTCAATAAATGCAGCCTTATTTTAAAATTTATGTATTTAATTTTTTTACTGTCTTTCCGACAATGTTTTCGGGTTGACAAGACGTATAATATAGTAATAAATAAATAATATAGTATTAAAACTGAATATTATTAGGTCGGCCTAGGAAACGATGGCGAGACGATTTGGATGCGCACCAGGCCAGCTGGCTTGAGGTAGCTAAGGACAGGGATACATGGAGGAATTTGGAGGAGGTCTTTGCCCAGCAGTGGGACAGTATAGACTAGTAAAAAAAAAATATTCTAACTTGTCTTCTCTTTTTTTACTCCTAAAGCTTTATCTTTAAGTTACTTCATATAAGAGAATGCCTGATATATTTTATATAGACGTGGTATGGTTATGATAAAAATTAATTCTAATTTGCACTAGATTTAAAACATAGATTCGAAAAGGTTTTCCATAAATAAAAATTGCAGTGACCTATGGTTGAATTAAGTTTAATTTCCAACATATCGATAATTCTATATTCGTTTCAGCAACATTAAAAACGAATGAAACGTTAACAATTTATTCATATTTTAAATTGTCCCCTTATGAATATTTATCGGCTTCACACAGGTTACACCACGCGCAAAAGTATGAGCGTCTATCTTTCGTATAATTTACATTTTGATTCAATGCTTGAATTTTGAGGCGGAAAAGAAAATCTCATAAATCATTCAAGTCTTTAAAGAACGATCTAGAAGAATCTTATTTTCAGCGGAATACTTCTTGCCAATTCATCTCCATCAGTGCTCGTTTCCCTCGATTTATTTCTCACCTTATTTATTTAACGAATATAAATGAAACTTTAGCTTTCAACTTTTGTTCAATGTTTCCAAATGAAAAATCTGAATTACCGATTCAAAGCGAAATCTAAAAAACAACATCGTAACGTTTAACCTCTTGTCGTTTCTCCAACTGATAAAAGCATTTTTACAAACGGCGTTAATTGACTCACTGTAGAAAAATTGTTGGATTATTAATGAACATTTAACATATAATCTATAAATTGAAAGAATTAATAGCGTTGAACTACGCATTTTATTGTTGTTTTTTGTACTTACTCGTATATTTTTATGGCTGTTTGATAGAGTAGTATAGCCTAAGCGCAGAATAACAAATTTTTAACAGTTCATACACGAATTTTACACGTAACTAAAAGGTACTGACAAAACTTTAGGCAAATATTGTTTCTTGCTTGACGTTAATAGTTGTTATATAGAACTATTTAAACACGGTTCTTACTAAAATATAATCAGTTAAAAGGCATTTATAGCTTGTGCGGCTTAACGCCGGCCTCTGCTCGGTAATTAGATATTTCGCACTGCACTGGTGTAAAATCGAAGCGTCGATTTTGGAATTAGCTGCAAAGCAGTCGCAATTGGAATAGCTTATTTATGGAAATTTTCACAATGGAGCCATACGATTTTCCGATCGAATAAACACTAGCGATGTTTATCGGCACATCACACTTTATGACACAAACAATGCATAAATATTTTTATTTCACTTAATTAAAATAACAATTTTTTATAACTTTTACTCCTATGTTAGGCTGCAAAAATACGAATTGCAATGTAAAGTGACATTGCCATTAGTGATAAACGCAAACTCCCACATGGCAAATAAAAGACAACTGAAAAATCTGGAAAAAAATCGACTTTTGGATGGATCATCTTTATATTTCGTATATGCCCGTATCGCCCTGAACCATCTAAAACCTACATCATAAAGGCCTTGTCTCTTCCAAGAATTCGAACTTACGATCATGGTTTTTATAGATATATTATTAACTTATGATTTCAACCTTTGTATTAATTTACTGAAACTATTAGAAACTATATTATTCTACCAACGAAAATGCTAAAAAACTTACTAAGTTCCGTACTTTATTTATCAAGATAGCAAAAATGCATGTGTTGGATAGACCCTTTTTGAGTCATAACTACTTAGCTTAAATGTTAATCCATTTAATTAGGTATTATTTGTTTTACTACATAATTAAAAAATCTTTCAATTAAGAAACTCTGGAGGACCGAAAAAATTGTCTTGTTTACCTAGGAGATACAATTTTTTAGAAAATGCGTGTAAGTGCTACTATAAAATAAACATGTAGTTAAGAATAACTTCTGTCAAAATAATAAATTATGCAAATCTCAAAAAATAAATGTGATATGAATAAATGAATAAATTAAAGGTTACGCTTTAAGAACGATATAAAACGAAAAAATCGCCTATTTCCGGCAAAAATTAATTGCATTGATAATTCAGGATTTTTGATTAAGAACACCATTAACACAAGGTGGAAAACAATAGAGTATTTGACCCGTTTTCGTCGTCTCAAAAGGCCGGTGTCTCGCGCTTTCCATGAAAAGACGACGCATTTTTGTTAGATTTTTTATCAAAGCTCCTCCCATTTTTAACAATAGACGCTCATACATTTAAAAGATTCTACTAAGGAGCATTATGTGAATTGTCTGAATAGAATTCGGATATATTTCAAGTTTAATCAGTGGGTTCTTTTAATTAAATTTTCTTCTTCACCTGACCGTTCGTTTTTCTTTCAATTTTATTCTTGTTAAAGATTATTTTTTTAAAATTTTAAACATTACCTTGATAAAGAATGAACAAAATATTGTTTTATGCTATTTCGTACATTTTGATTCTTTAAAACTAACATATAAATGTTAATGTAAAAGTGTGTATAAAGTTTTTCAGCGGGGTATGTAACAATGAATTGACACATGGTAGTAGTTGTGTAAGAATAACAATCTAACGTATATAAGTTTTTGATTAATTATGGGCGATTAAATACTGCATAGAAGCTAATCGAACATTTTGCCAACTTTTGCAATAATAAATATTATTTATTTATTTGGATATACTAGTTGCCCTTAGTCACTGGAATTAAACTCCAAAAAACTGAGAGAAAAGATTTACAGAAAATGTTATATTTAGGAAGCACTTCTCTTCATGTAAGATTTAGGATTACTAATAGAAGCTAATCGAACATTTTGACAACTTTTGTAATAATAAATATTATTTATTTATTTGGATATACTAGTTGCCCTTAGTCACTGGAATTAAACTACAAAAAACTGAGAGAAAAGATTGAAAGAAAATGTTACATTTAGGAAGCACTTCTCTTCATGTAAGGTTTAGGATTACTAATAGAAGCTAATCGAACATTTTGGCAACTTTTGTAATAATAAATATTATTTATTTATTTGGATATACTACTTGCCCTTAGTCACTGGAATTAAACTACAAAAAACTGAGAGAAAAGATTCACAGAAAATGTTATATTTAGGAAGCACTTCTCTTCATGTTAGATTTAGGATTACTAATAGAAGCTAATCGAACATTTTGCCAACTTTTGCAATAATAAATTTTAATAAACTTTTGCAAAAAACATACCAATAGAAGGAATATCAGATTCTCAAATACAGCATTATTTATTTTAACAACTTATATTTCAGATTATAAAACATTTACAAATATAAGTATGGTTTAAAGTTCTTCGGTCGATATCATCATTATTACCTACATTTTTTATCCCATAGATCGTTTTTATTATTTTTTAAACCTATATGTAAGTGGATTTATTATTACTTTTTTATTATAAATTATACTAGTTTTTATGTAATGTACCATAAATATTTTACTTTTATTTGTTATTAACTAATCTATATTTATCTTGCTGTCATCACAAATTTCGGAATGATGACTGATTGATGTAACAATATTTCTTATGTTTATGTCTAAAATTGTTGTCATTCTGTTTTGTGGTGCAATAATTTAATAACTTAAGTGTAATGTTTACATGACCAGCCTCTAGGTGATGGATATTCCTTTTCGTGATACTTTGATTAGTTACCATTCAATATTTATTCAATAAGATATTATACAGTTTTTAGGTCTGAGGGACCTAGAAAGATTAAATCTTTTCATGTTGACTTAAAGGTTCAAATAGGAAGATATTTAATTATTACCATCATCTTTTAAGAACCAGACTAAATCTCATACGCCACATTTGTAGCTGAATTCTTTGTCATGAACACATAGCTAAGCCATATCCTAAGCGTCCTTGAATCCTAGGTCATAAATCAAAATACGGACTTTGTTTTGCGTAACAATTTAATTAACCCTTTATAATCTGGCTTTTGTTCTGGCCATAGTTCTACTACGCCTTTTTTAAAGTAATCGGCAATATTAGGGCTTGTGTAATTAATACCAAAGTCACAGGAATGATCTCAATTTACTTTTTCATCACAATAAAACATCACACAAGTCATAATGTAATTAGTTATGAAATTAGGTTAATTATCTTTTCCCAGTTCATGGATTCCGCTAAAGTTCTGGGATGGTTTTCCTCTTATCTTCTGGAGCGTCAGCAGTCAGTTATTGTCAGAACTCACCTGATCAAATATGTTTATTCTTACAATTTCTTCTTAGCATTCCCTAAGGCGATATACTACCCCAACTTAATTCTCATTTTTTATCAATGTTATCACTAATAATCTTTGGTGAGCGTAGCATCTCCCAAGTCATCCACATGCAGTTATACTTTAATACTTTCATGGAGAAGATTCCTGAAGTTATTTGTAACATAAATTAACATTTAGCGATAGTCAAAAACTGGTCTGATAGATTCAGTTTATCAGTCTATCAGAAAAAAAGCTGATGTGGTATCGTGTATGCCTTAATTTTCTATGCCTTAAATATTGTCTATGGTGACATGTGTTACATTGATACGAATGCACATCTATTAAATAAACTCGACCAACTTCTCAATAATTGCGTATGATTCGTTGGTACCTTCGAAAATACGATTATTTTATGTCTTTCTATCGTTCACACCTGCAGCTTACCTGACTCTGCAGTCAACGCTGATCTGCAAGAGCTCTAACCACACTCTTTTCTTTACTGGATTCACTTTTCTCCTACTTATTAGTCATCACGTTTTTAATATCTAGGATCGGTCAACAACAAAAATCTTCGTTCGAGTAATAGTCATCTTCTCTTTGTCCTTTTTTATAAATACAATTTTATGCACTTTCAAGATCCTTAAATTTTTTTATGGAAAGGAAGACAAACGAGAAGATCGCGAATGCGTTGTCAACTTAGGAAATTGGATAGAATAGGTTTATTGGATAGGATGGGGTCAACTTTAACGATTTAGAAGGGAAAGGAGTAGGAAAAGAAAAGGGGAGACATGGTCATCCGGCATCCCAAAAGGTCATGCGTACTTTATTTTATGTTGATTTTATAAAGGGCGGTATTTCCACGGGCGAGCGTGGTCATAGAAGTGCAGCAAAAGCTGTGAAAAGATATTATGCTCTATCAATGTACGTATTTGTGCACCGACGTATCAGATAAAAGCTTTGGCACTAAATCCGCTTTTATACAGATTATAAGCAAGAAGTATAAAATAAGTAAATGAGAAAATCCGGCACATATTTAAAATATACTTCCTATGTAGGAAGCGCATGTAAAATAGTTGCATACTTTTTATGGCACACTTAAATGTTACTGAAGTATATTTATACCAGCAACGATCGAGGGTGTAATAAAGTGAATGGAAATTAAAGAGCAATGCACGCTGGTGCCCCATTTTGAATCAAATATCGTTTTATGCATTACATTTTGAACAGCCCGCCGGTTCGGCCGAACGTAGCACTTATGTTATTAAGACCGTTAACATTAAATTGACAATTAGTTCTACCACGGACAAATCAATTTCATGTTATTGTACTCATATATTTAGTATTGTAGTTTATAGCAATTCTATTTAGCTTAAAATATAAGACAATATAAGCAGCACGAACGAATCAATTAAGTTAAATAAACAAAAAAAAAATGAGATAGTGACAGCTCTAGTCAAGTATACTATATGTATATTTCATTAAAAATCAACAGATATGTATCAGAAATTTATTGGTTATCACGATATCGATTAGAGACGAGGTTATGAACTTCAAATTGCTGATTATTTTGAAAGGTAGCTAAGAACATTTTATATAAGTAAGTTAAAAAAATGTGTTCAAAATATGTATTTTTTAGATTTAGTATGCAACCAACTAGAAAGGTTCATGAAATGTTAAGTGATTTTGTTGCCCGTAGATACCCATATCATCCAAAGAAATGCATGCGCGTTGTCAGCCCAGGATATTGAACTAAACACGATACAGGACGGAAAGTGGTAATAGAGATAAACGGCCCGTCTGCTTCATTATATTTACCGGCTTCAAAAAATGAAGAAGGTTCTCAATTCGAAAGTTTATATGTATTTAATGTACGTTCGCGCATATGTCTGCCATTTATGAACTGATTTTAAAAATATTTTTTTTGTCTTATAGAGTATTCTTCCGGAATGGTCCCATACATGTTCAGGAAAATCGGTTCAGTAGTTTTTCTTTCAAATGAAAATTATAAAATTGAATTTTTATATATATATTTGCATATTTCCGTCATTAATGAACCAATTGAAATAATTCTTTTTTAACCGACTTCAAAAAGTAAAAAGGTTCTCAATTCGAATATTTGATTTTTATGTGTGTTCGCGCATATCTCTGCCATTTTAAAAATTTATAAACCGATTTTAAAAATTCTTTTTTGCCTTTACGAGTATTCTTCCAGAATGATCCAATAAAATTTTTAGGAAAATCGGATCAGTAGTTTTTCTTTCAAATGAAAATTACAAAATAAAATTTTTGTATTGCGCATATCTACGTTATTGATATACCAATATAATTTTTTTTAAGAACATTCTTTATAAATACCCCCGTTAAATTTTCAGGTAAATCGGTTTATCACAGTGTTTTGCAAATAAAAATAACAAAATTTAGGAATGTTCGCACATATCTCCGCAACTTATGCACACATTTTTTTTATAAAAATCGGAGCAGTAATCTGTTTTTAAAAGCAAAATAACGGATAAGATATGAAGATAAGGATAAGAAAGTACACTTTTAAGGCTTTTAAATAGGTTTTTGTTATTTTCTGTGAAAATGAACTTGTAGTCTTTTGTGTGGGTATATAGTACCTTGCCATTGAGGAAGGTTACATAAGTGCAACAACAACGCTACGTAAAGGAAGCAATGCTCTGTAACAAAGTGAAAAGGTCATTAGAGCTAAATTAACAAAACGATTTTTTTGTGACTTCATAATGATCCCACAAAACGTTAGTGGAGAAATAAAATGTCGGATTGTAAGGATGCTGAATAACTATTATTCCTTCTCTTTTTATTCACTCTAACCCCTTAATTAGTTTCTTTCGTTGAACCGTTTTCTTCTTTGAATCAGACCACTGCATGCTTTAGATTTTTTACAAAAAGTATTCAATTTTTAACAGCTTTGGTAGCAAATTGTTTTGAAACCCTTTGTTGAGATTGTTCCCACATTATTCAAGAATGTATAACAGATAATACAATGATAAAAAACGAGCAGACAGGTACAACTTGAGCAATAACGTGAAGAATTGTCTTGCTTGGGTAGGACAACGTATAAATGATCAATTTTTGATCAGATAAAGGTTCAATTTCAAACATTTAAAAAAACTATTTTTACAATGTATTCATATTAAATTTAAAGTTTATGATTTTGGAACGAAGTTACTTATGGGGCGTTGCGGAGAGGTAACCGAGTCGGGAAAATTGTCCGTAACGTAAGATTCACCGTATATAAAGTGTATGTATGATGGATATACAGTGTCTTTTGTATAGTCTACGGTGAATGACTTTGTATTTATTTATATATTTATTTTCTTTTATTTTTTCTTTGTTTATTTTTTTGTTGTTTTTTTGTTTTTTTAATATTTTTATTGATTTTTTGGAACAAAGTTCCTTAGTTTTGGGGCGTTGAGGAGGGGAACCCTATCCGTTATAAAACGTCCGTGCTGTTAAAAAAATATAATAACGAACTTCGTTCCCATCTAATGTCCCACGACACCATACGGTTTTTTTTTAAATTATGTTTTAACAATATTTAAACAAAAATAATTTTTAATAGGGTATAAAGATATGATAAGTTTTCTTGTTTCAAATTTGCTTATAAATAAGTTATACATTTTATAGAATATTACCTAAAGTAAAATATTATATAAATTTTTTTATATCAAATTGTATATTTAAAATGTATAACTTTATTGAATATACGATTTAACTTACTTTTACGTGAAGAAACTACTTGAAAAAGCATTTAACCAATTAGTTTACTTTTTTACTAACTATAGAAAATTCATTGGTAGTTTGATTACTTAAAATTCAAAAAACGATTTAAGATATGTTATAGTCTACAAGTGCATGTATATGCATTAAGAACTTAACTTTATATGCACACTAGTTTTGTTCTTTTTTCCCAACAAAACCAATGCTCTACACCTCTGGAGAGATATTAGGAGAGATTAGATCACGGACATTTTATATCCTTCTGAAGAATAGATATACTGTAATGTTCGGAACATTTTTCTTTAATTTTTAGGGTTCTGTACCCGAAAAGTATCAAAAGGAACTTTAGTACTAAGTCTCCGCTGTACTGTCCGTTCGTCTATTCATCTGTACGTCCGCGAGCTAAATCTTCTGATCCATAATAGGTTTACATAACATATTTATGTTGCCTCTTGGTATTAACAAGTAATAAAAGTAAGTTAAAAGTATGTAAATTAAAAGTTTTTAATTTATTTTTATTTATTTTATTATTTATTAGGGGTTCTCCTAATAGAAAGTGTTTTTTGGCTTATTTGATAACTTAGCCGTAATAAAGACATTAAGTATATGCTGGATAACAAAATTAAAGCAAGAAGCAATTCGTGCGTGAATCCGATTGGCACTCAATCGTTTTATTTAGATTATTTTTAAATAGGTTTCTAACATACATATCTTGTAATATTATAG
>JAOCPS010332387.1:0-12729 GCA_025505425.1 Graphium colonna | reverse complement strand
GAAGACAATCACGCCAGGCCAAGAACTAAGGATTACAGCTAATAAAAGAAATGATCATATTAAAGAAAACGCACCTCTAATAATTTAAAAAACTTCCAAAAAAACAATGCGTTCGTTAGATAAAACACAGTTTAAGACTGTAAATAAAATTTGACAGTCCTAAACATTAACAACCGAAAATATTACTATACCTTTAAAACAAAACGAGAGACATGCATACACATATATTTCAAAGAAACATAACGACTATTAGAAGTAATGTCTTAATAAAAATAATGCCTTGGCCTATCTTCGTACCTAAAGCATTTAAGGCGAAATACAATGTACAACATATGTATATCAGATATGGTCGATAATAAAGCCCAATGTGAATAGGAAAAAAAATAAAAACAAGTCACACACTTAAAAGCAATGAAGATGATTATGTTGTATTATGTTAAGATTATAATGACTATAGTACGATTATTAATTCCAGTCAGTAAAATAACAAGTGCAACTGTCACAGATACAAAAAAGGGCGACCCGCTACAATATTAATGTTCGGCAATCAATAGACTTAAACATTTAGTGATGCTTTTTTATTAGGTATGAAAGCATTTTTTTTATTGTAAATATTTTATACATACCGTATTAAAAAAATACGATTTTATGAATATGGACCTTACCAGCGTATTAAAATTTCTCACTACAATATTATTACAAAAGCTTGGAAAAAAATGTATAACGAGATACAGAGGAATTAACACTAAAAAGTCGTAAAAATACAAGTAAATTTATACGTTTTTATTCCTTACGGTTGCTATTCATTCATTCCGACTCCGATTCTGTTTATGAATCGGTATATTCAGAATCGGAATCAGTTACATTTATAACAAATGAATCCACATATTCATCTATGATGTGGTTGAGTTCACACATTTTGTCTTCGACTTTTAAGGAATGGTTGATGCACTGTCTCCAATTTTCAGGCGTCACTTCCTTCAGGCCTTCTTCAAATATTTTTTACGTCTTTTATTTTAAAAGTTTTATTGTTCCTGCTGACATAGCCCTTTGCTTAAGCCCAAACTAACTCTTTTGGGTTGAGCTCACAGTGATAAGGGGGCAGATGCAGGATTGTGACACCGTACTCAGCGGCCAACTCTTCCACAGCATAGCGTTCGTAATTAGATTTTTGTAATTTTACTATTTCTATTAATTGAGCCTTTATATTTGTAGGTTGATATTGAATTTGTTTTTTATCCACCCACTGAATAATATCAGCCTTTCGCCAGTTTGAAGTGCGGAAACGCTCGACTTTTCTTGAATGGTACGGTGCGTTATCTAATACCAGCACCGCATTTGGCTTTAAATTTGGCAAAATGCTTTTAAGCCATTCCTCAAAACACTCCGAATTCATTTCTTCATGATAGTCCAAACTATTTTTATTCGATTCAAAAATAAGTAAGCCGGCTTCTTCAAAACCTTCATCACTGTCTATATGTGAAATTATAAGGCGTCGTCGACCTTTGCTGGTTGGGCCCTTTAGGCCTGCAGTCAAACCATTAGAAAAAACTTGTTTGAACGATTATTTTGTTGTACCCACTCAAACTTTAACTGTTTTATGACCTGTTAATATACAAAATTCATATAAATAATATAATACTGACACAAATACATTTTGAAACTGCAAAACTATTCACTAAATACAGTTGTAATAAAATAAAAATATTCAATTACCTTCATTAATCCAGGTCTCATCTTGATAATAAATAATTTTTCCTTGTCTCTGATATTCTTTGATTGTCGTCAAGACAAGTATTTAATTATTGTAAACTACAGCGAGACAATAACAACGTGTGTTAATTATTATTATTTATGATGTGCAATTATGTATTTTGTATTGTATTATAATTTTATAAATTTACATACCTTGGCAATAGTTGGAAGGTCCTTCGCATACAAAAATTGGTGAACTTTACGACGTATCGCCGTAAAGTCAAAATCATCAATTTTATCTTTGAAGGTCAGTTTGGATCCGGATTTTTCCGTTTTGATAACTGAACGTTCTCCTTTTGTTCTTCAATTCTGTCTTCACACACTCATCTTTCTTTGGAACATTAAAAGGTTTTGCTGTATTTTGATTCCATACAAAATTATATTCATTGGTACCAATTGTTTCTCACTCACCACAAATGATCGATGCTTATTTTTTGGAGAGGGACATCCCACTTAAGAGGTGGATGGTTGGGAATACATTTCAAACTCCAACGTAACAAAACTCAACAAAAATAACAAGTTAACAAGTAAGAAATAAACAAGAAATTGCAGAGGACACTAAACTTCTGATACCGTCGGAATTCGGGAGCAGAATCAAAAAAAAGGCGTCCATAGCGTGACAAGTGACGACCATGGTGCTTTCAATAACCAAAAACAAATAATATAACAGTATTTTATGTAATATTTAAGTACTTACCGTGTATGTCTTCTGTTTAATTACCATAAATTACATATTTTAATTTATATAAAAGCAATTTCATATTGAATAAAAAAAGTATCATCTCGACTAACTTTTAATTGTAAAAACTAGATTTTACCACATCACTATTTTAGGACTAAAAATTGGCAAGACTGGAAATGTCATTTTACTTGCTGGAATTAATAATCTTATTTTACTCTAAAACATTTCTGAAGTAAGAAAAGGGAAAACCATAGATTTTGTCATACAACCTGTATACTGTAACGGAATTACGCTTTATTAATCCTCAAAAAAAAAGAAAAAAATTAAGCAACAACAATTTAGTTTATAATGATACACCCTGTCAAATTATTAACATCGAGCGTAAAGTCACTATACTTTATTACTTTAAAAATATGTCAAGCAAAGAGAAAAAAAAATTGAAGAAGTGCCGATTCCTTTCGTTGGCAAAAATAAAGTGCCTCGAAGTCCAATAACGCTATTGCATCAAAATGTAGCTGGTCTTATAAATGAGATACCGATAATAGAGTTACTTATAAATTAATTTTATTAACGTAATGAATCCTTGGATATATTCTGTTTAACAGAAACTTTCATACATCAAGGTAATGCAACATAAATTTAACGAATTATCGATTAGCCAGCTTTTATAACTTTATTTAAAAATTTTAATATTTTATAATAAAAACGTATGCAATATTTTGAAAACACCATCTCAATTTAATGTGCTGCCGACTTTTTACCAATTATCAGTTAAAAAGTTATGTCGTAGAATTTTCAGGGTGTAAAATTATAGCGTGTTGATGTTACGGAACACAAGTACTGATATTTTTATTAAAAGATTGGCTACGTATTGAAGCGAGCCCCTATGAAAAAATTATATGCCGTTAAAGAAAATAAGTAAATTTTTACCCCCTGTCAGTTGCAACACCCCTCTATAAAAATCAAGGGTATACATGCTTGATTGTCAATGTGGTCCAACAAAGAGAGCTATAAAAACCCGGGTAAAGGAACACATCGCTGACATCAAAAATAATAGGCAAAATAAGTCTGCAATTTGTTAACACACCATGAAAGAGAATAACCATTTTATCAGATTTGATAGGCCAAATATCCTAGAAAAGAACGCCTATTTCTGCCAAGGATGATTCGCAAGGCTTTCGAAATTAAGAAACATCCAAATTTCAATAGAGAGAAAGGATTGTTTGAAGCTAACACATACTTAGGATCCAGTTATAAATAAAACCAAGACAAAAAATAATTATAACACTGCAAGACCTAAAGACACCATAAATAGTTACTGCGTGAATCGGGCGAAAATATCCGAGCTGACGGTATGATTATAATATTGAGGATTGACAAGTGACATCAGGACATAAAATATTTCAGACCTACCCGTGAGGATGTCGGGTGATAAAATTTAAAAATAAAACAGGATGAAATTAGTACAGTTATTAAATTTAAAATATCAAATATTCGCGTAAGTCTTAGCCATAATATTAAGACTAATAATGAATAAAATATACTTAATATAAAAAAGTTGACCATCTTGAGTGTAGCATATTTCTTAAACCAATTAATAGTGATGAGATTTCGGAAATAATACGGCAGTTGCAAAACATAAAAGCAGTTGGTTAGCATTGTAACCAACTGCTTTTATGTTTTTCAACTCGAATTTCGACACACAATTTAAAGGCTTGTAGTGCGAGTTTTAATACTGTGCTATACCATTACATCTTTACGTAACTCTTGCTGGACTTCTATGGCCGCGCTCGCCCGGCCGGCTTGCTAGCGCCCTTTATAAAATCGGCATAAAATAAAGCATGTATGACTTTTAGGGTTGCCGGATTGTCATTTCTATCATTGTTTTTCCCACTTCGTTCCCCTCCAAATTCTTAATCCCAACCCCATTCATCCATGTGCATCCAGATTGTACTTGCCTGCAAATCTGGACATGGTGTTCGATGTTGCTAGTCAGTATTGAGCACAAATACTGAGTAGCAACAGACCATTGTTCTTCATGTTACCGATGCCGTGTCTACCCAGAACTCCGGGCCATACCTCATAATCCTGACCAACCCTAGTATTGAAGTCACCCAGCAGTAATATCTGCTCTCTGGTATTTATACTACCCAGGCATTAAGATAATTCGTCATAGAATTTGTCCTTGATTTCATCAGAAGTCTAGTGTTCGAGCGTAGAAACTGATGAAATTAAGGTTGTTTTCTTTATCCAAGTGAAGGCGCAATGTGGTCACATAGTCCGAGATATGTACGGGGTATTCTTCAAGTCGCTTTACTAGGTGATTTCTAATAGGGAATACTACACCTGAATGTCGGGGCTCGGAGACAGTGATACCTCTCCAAAAGAAAACATAGCCACCACCATCTTCCACCAGCTCTTTTTCATCAAGCAGCAAGATGTGTTTCGCTAATAACAGCCACATCTACGTTATAGCGATGAAGTTTTCGAGATATAACGGCAGTTTTGCGCTCAGGGCAGGCGTTACCATCCTAATTAGTAAGCGTCCTTACGTTCTACGCGCCAAATGTCAATATAGGTGTGTTTTTAGTTTTACTTTTATTATACTGTCAACCACGTTAAAAGTGATGCAATGGTAACTACCACTCTTTAAGGTAGGGACCAGAATTTGTTTAGGGCACCTTTTCTAGTCCCCTTCCCTGGTTTAGCGAGGAGAGCAGTGCCACCCTAAAGGACTGCTCTAACGTCCCGGGTGCTACCGAATTCGTACTGTCGTCCCAAATTGTAATGTAAAAACTACCACGGCGTCTACTTAAACGTAGGATTCAGACAAATCCCGATTTACATCAGACCAGACCTCCCTCTACCTCACCCCATCGCCGGAGGAGTTGTCGTTAATCGGTGTCCATTAAACAGAAGCGGTAAAGTACGCAGGATATACTAAGGTGCTCAAGCGTTCGTGCAAATGCAGGTGCACACACTCGTTCTCCTCTTTCCTGATTCAGTGGAATGGAAAAACGCTACGACTGGGAAAGGGTCAGGGGATGTATCTGGCCGACGGCAGCTATTAGTTCTCTACCGTAGCTCTAGGCCATTTACCTTGCCTTACTGTATCGCTAAGTTCGCCATACCCTTTTGTACATCTTTGTACACACATACATATATCGCCGCAGTCACCACGTTGTGCGTCACGACACGTCCAGCGCGCCGCATGCATCTCGCTACCCTTAAATTAACGACACCCGATAATATTCAAGTATAATGGCTGTTCAATTATTTTATTTTAAATTTATAGTAATACATTTTACTATAGGCCATAAAATATGATGCAGCAATTTTTAAAATTTTTAAAATCTTTTTACTAAATATGTTTTAAGCACTATACCAATTTTTGCTTCTCAACATAACCTTATCACAAATAATAACGTGGAGCATATTTTCTATATACAGCACATAAATCAAAAGCAAAAAAAAGTTGCTGTTAACTACAGATCCGTGTAACAAACATTAGTAACAGCGTATTTTAATACACCACAGGGTACAACATGTCACTCCTCCCCAGATTCTCCTTCCCTTTTATACAATTTGTCATATTCGACCGAATTCAAAAAGGAATTAAGTTTTAAACATTAGTTTATTTGTAATTGTAGAGACTTATTATATTACACAGTACCTTTGCTATATAATAAGCTGATTGGATGATTATTTTTCAGTAACCTTGGACATGTTTATTACATTTCATTTATATTTTTATTAGTGCTTTAACCCCCGTAATTTTTTGGACTACAAGTAAGTAGTCCAAAAAATTACAGGGGTCACGAAAATTTTGAATTTGCTTTAATTCCGATCTTAGTGTGCGTGAAATGTAGTAATATTGAAAAGATTTGAAGACATTAGGTTTGCTTAGGTTTTATAAGCCGTCATTACGTTTTCTGTAGAATTCACGCTTATTTTCATTTCATTATAAATTTTCGCTTTCAATATCAAATAACTATTTTCTAAGTGCCATAGACGCGTTTTTTGTAAAAAAGATAATTAAGATCGAATGCTTCTTATTTTTTTCTAAATTGACAGTTTTTAGTAAATTATAAAATGCAACAATATTTTGTTTTTATTAAATTACACAAAGTTAACATTAAATAATTTTACGGATTTTATCGACGTGCAGTTAAAAGATATGTATATGACTAGGCCTTTCAATAGCTTGTTAAACAAAGATCAAAAATACTGGCAAAAAAACACCAGTTCCGGGATGTTCCGCGAGGCAATTGAAATAAAAACACCCACATATCAATAGAGGATGTCGCTGGGTGATGGGAGGACTCACCGGGGATGTAAGTCGGTATAAAGTAAAGTATGCATGACTGTTAGAGATGTCGGATGGCTATGTCTACTCGTTTCTTTTCCTACTCTTTTCCACTTCAAATCCTTAATCCCGAACCCATCCATTAAACCTATTCTATCCAATTTTCCAGGCTGACAACGTACTCGCGACTTTCCGGATGTCGCGGATGTCTCCGAGCGATGGGATCGCTCCATCCCGACTCAACCATCAGGTGAACCGTCTGATCGTTTGTTTTTCTTACAAAAAAAAAATAAAGTGAAGAAATGTTGGTGTATCCTCATTACTATAAAAATACAAATTCAAAATATCTTTATTCAATAAAGATGTGATATCATTTGTTATTGACTGTCATACAAAACTACCACCGATTCGGAACAAAAGCCATTGACCTGAGAAGAACCGGCGTAAGAAACTTAGTGGGACTAATCCTTCTTTTTATCATTTTTTTCTAATAAATGTGTAATAACAGAGAACTTGAAAAAGTCTGGAGCTATAGTACAGACATTTCCAAACAATTCTTTCATCTTAATGATTGTGTTTAAATAGTTATTAAGATAAGGATGGCTACGCCTAACCAACTTCGAACATTCACTCGGTAAACTTTTACGAAGATTTTCTTTTTAAGAAGATCACGTTTCTTATTTCAACGTACCCCTTTAAACTCTCTGAGTTTCACAAAATACAATAAATAACAGAACAAAATCTACACTTAATGGTTATGATTATATGAGTGTTTGTTTAATTTAAGAAAAATACCTATGTAGCGCAGAAATACGCATTTGTTTTCCAAGTTGAAGGACGAGGATTTAAACCCTGCACGAGACAATGTTATCTTGTTGTTCATCAATGTTGCAATAGTAATAAGGGTTGTGACACGGTTGCCTTAATAGGTAAATATTTCATGTCCAGTAGTCGCTTCTCTACATAATAATATTATCTTCCGAGACTTAACTGTATTTATTTTAAAAGCTTTTATCAATATAAATTAAAAATTAATGTCTTTTTTTTGCAGTAAACGTCTGAAGTAAAAATATATTTTCGTACTTGCTTTTAATTCATTGACTGCTTACGTGGTTCGTGCCACAAATCATATTATAATTTAGTTTGATACCCACAAATTTATTAAACTTTCCGCTATTGTAACATAATAATTTATTCCTAGCAGTTTCCTTAACATTTCTCCATTACGCTACAATTGTTTTGAGGTTTGAATAGACCTCAGAAAACCCTCTGAATACTTATTTCTAAGTTACATTACGAAAAAATTCATTAAATTAGTATTATTATATAAGAATTTCAGTAATCTTAACATTTTTCTTTTCATCTAGATAACAAAAACATTTAAGCAGTACTAAGAATGTAAAGATAGTACATTTTAGATTTAAAAAAATGACTTGATATAAAACACATCTATGGGAGCTGTACTAAGGGCCTCTCCTCAAATTTCTCCATAAATACATTAGCTGTTATGGGAGATACTGGGTAGCCCATAGTTACACTGTCGATCTGTATGTAGAATTCTTCATTCAATAAGAAATAGCCAGATATAAGGCAATATTTAAGAAGTACTGCGTATTCTAAAGGCATGTTGTTCTCATTCAGTTTTCTAGTTACAGTTAATATACAGTCTTCGATTGGAAGCTGTGTAAATAAAAACTGTATATCAAAATTGACCAATATTTCATCATCAGTGAGGCATAGGTGTTATATGTCGCTAACAAAATGGTATGAATATTTAGTGTAAGCTTTTGTATGATCGCTTAATTTCTCTTAAAGCTCCTTAGTTTTTCTAGATGTTTTAGTAAGACCTTATGACAAAAACACACTAAGACACACCCTCCATTGAAAATCAACCTATACAAACAATTATTTAAATGTTAACTCTAAACATCATCCTTCACAGTTATCTACCGTAGACAAATCTTTATTTCAGATAGCAAGTGGGATCTGTCATCTGGCACAACATAGACTACATATTAAAGCGAGCCTCAATTGAATTATTTTATAAACCCATAAAAAATAAGCCAATTGTTTCGTATTGTCAAATCCAATACCCCGCTACAAGATCCAGGAGTGTACAAACTTGATTGTGAATTTAAACTGACGATATGCAGGATTACAAGTGATACCAGGACATCAAACACCTCAATCCTACCCATGATCATGAACGCTGTGAAGTGTTCGAAATGTCGATTACCAAAATTTATAAATAAACTGCTATATAAAATTCATAAATTCGTTTAATTAAAAAATATCGAATATTCGTTTGAGTCTTAGAAAAAATAAGTTAACCGTCTTTGCTTTCATATTCATTCGTTATTAAATTGACACTTTTCAATTCAACAATGCATTCTGGTACATATTGTGAGTGGATACAAAGTTTATAAACTAATTCAATTATTTTATACTGCATTCAACTGTTTGCGTCTTAATTAGAGACCAAATAGGTCACATTTTTATTGGCTTAAATAAATATGTTATATATAAAGTATAGTATTTTTTGTGCGTTAACGCGCAAATTGTATAAGGATTCAGGATATAGGTTTTCATGATAAAATGTTGATATTTTGACGTGAAGGCGTACAGTAACACGGGCTGACAAATATTATAATGTGAAGGGTACATTAATATTTGTAAGTATTTAGTCACGTGCATAAATAACCGTTTGGCGTAATTGCTGAGCTCTCGGATTCAGTGTCGTAGATCATAGGATTGATTCCCACACAGAATAATAATTTACTACTGTAGAGATAATTGTTTAGAATCTTGGCATGTGGAATTAATCCATGTGATACGCCTTTGTATCATAACACAAGATTACAGTGAGGGCAGCGTTTTGAAAATAAATGAAATGAAATGAAAGTAAAAATACCTCTGCATTGATAGCTGCTGCTTTTACTTAACATTAATTAAAGAGGATGAATAGATCCAGTCAAAAATGCAAACGACCCCAATAGATTTCAACCGACGCCTTAAGACCCGTACACTACACTTTTATGGATCTACGTGAAATCGAATAACGAACAACCGTAAAACAAATCCTCGAAGCACTTCGTTTACAGAAGCTTAATATATTAGATTTTTATGGTCCTCTATTCAGTATGTTTGTTTTGGAATCCTATATTTTTTCCTTGAATACACGCTATTTTCAATGGTTCTTTATAGTTATTTTTATTTCCGGTAGTGTTTTTCATATTATTTATACTTGTAAGTTGGGTTAAAACGAGACACTTGATAAATATGATTCCATACGAAATTTTAAGCTAATTACTGTCTTTTAGGTGTTAGTACTATATTATATATTATTTCAGGTTATTAGTCCTTACATTTGTGATTGTCCTGTAGAAGTTAGTATCATTGAGACTAAAATTATTTGTATGTCTACTTAATGAATATGTAAAAATAAATTTCAACGCTTGAAACTATGTTATATGTTACAGATAATCCATAAAAACTTGCCTAATGTAAACGTAAAGTAACAGCCTTTTTTCAAATTGTGCCATTGCTGTGCGAAGACGATTCTCTAAACAGAGGACTTTGGCCACAGTCTTTGGCACGGCCCAATGCGAATTGGCAAACTTCACATATCTTACAAAAATCATTCTTAGATATGCAGGTTTCTGCAAGATGTTTTCTTTCACCGCAGATCACGTCGTAAAAATCAGAACCTTGAATTGTAATTAGAAAATTAACAATGTCGTTAGGTGTGAACTCAGGTTCGTATCTTTAAGTATGCATGACTTTTTGGGATGTCAGATCATTCTTGACCTCTTCTTTGTCACTCCTTTCCCCTCCATAACATTAATATGTCACTGTCCCATCTTACCTAATAAACATATTCTGTTGAAATTCCCAGGATGGTAGCACATACGCAACTTTTACATCGTGTGATGATAACGACCGCCTGCTCGCGTTATAAGAAAAACTATTTAAAGAACCCCATCTTATAATGATGATATTTGCAAATAATATTAAGTTTGAGGGTATTTTTAAACGGCCCTAAATTTAAAAGTATATTATTCGTATGAACGATATAAAAATTCCAAACACTCAGCATCTTTGAACTAGCAAATTGGATGCACTCATGTGTTTAATTAGAGAATAACGATAAAATAGTTTCTCGCATACGTGAATGTGAAACCTACAACCTTCAAAGCTATCAGAGGTGTCCTTGTCACGGAGACTGAATTATTATTTATTTATTAGATATGCCTTACGCAATGATAAATAAAACTTAAATAACAAATGAAATGCATTGTATAGTTTTTATCGTGACAATATCATGTTTACAACAGCTCGTTTATAACTTGTAGTGTGTTCCGACGATAAAACTCTATTGAAGACCGTTTATAAACTACCTTTAGCGTAGTTGCGAAGTAATTGACTTTGGCGTCGTCGGTCATGAGTTTGATTCCCACTCTAAATGATTCTTTAAATGGCCAATGAATTATTAAAATTGATAAAAAAATTAAATGGATAGTTGTATTGGATCTAAATAATAATACACGTTATATTGATGCTTGTAAATCGCTCGCAACACAAGCTCTAGGAATTAATGTAAGGGCAGAATTATTGTTTCTAAGGTTCAAATCGAAAACAAAAAGTATTACTAGAAAGTTAAAAATACTTAACTTTCTGGTAATACTTTTTTGTTTTTTAAATGAAATGAGAAATGAAATCATAATAACAAACATATTTTGGATGTCGGCTGTACAGTCTCTTATTCATTCTTTCATATATTGCACTTTTAAATGTGGTCATGAATGTTGAGAATCATTTTATCTGTTATAATGTGTACATATGTACATGTTCTTCAAAGACTAGTCAAAAAATTCTGTAAAGAAAACAGGAACAACATCCCGAACAGGTCAATATGGGACAAACGAACCCTTGAGATATTATTACACCATTTTATGGACTTATGGTCTGTCAAATAATAAAAGGCTAAATAACCTTTAATATAGAAACTGTATATATAGTTGTTTGTTTTTGGTAGCGATAGTTTTATATCCGATATTATTAGGCACAAGTGTTCGTCCGTTTTAAATGTTCATAAACACCATAAAATTTCATTTACTGTATAGCTTATTTCACAATATTACATGACTAGTGAATTATTTTCAATACTCTAGATTAGAATATGTGCCTCGTATATTTCCTTTAAATTTTTTCAAGCACATTCATCAATACAACAATAAATAAAAATGGCATTTACAATTCTTGATTTTGATTTGAACAATAATAAAAATTTATCATAGAAATAAAATAAATAAATATATTACCTAACCTAACTACTAATTTAGATGTACCGCATCTAAATTAGTTTATGTGTTATTAAATGTCATGCACTAATATTTTGTAATTAAATGTTTATTACAACTATTTTCTATATAGAAAAGGTTGCTCAAATCGTACCATGACCTATGTCGTACCCTGACACTATCTCGTTTAATACTCACAAACTGCGCTATCTAGTACCGTTTGCCTGAGCCATTTAGTTTAGTCGACTTTGTAAAGAAAAAATAAATATAAAGCAAATTTTTTCCACAATTTTCATCAAAAGTTTTGATTCTTTTGTAAACTTTTAATAGGTATGTGATATTGACTTTTTTTCTTTGCTAATGTCAATTAAAATATTTATTTTGCAATCATTTAGACAAACACAAACGGTAGCTCTTTTGTAGGTTATGTCACATGTTGTTATTTGAAACTTAGAAAAACTTGCTGCTTAAGGTGTATCTGTGCAAAATTCTTTACTGGTATCGATAGGACTTAGATATTTATAAAAATATTTAAGTAATTATTTACATCATTTTTATTAGGTTACTTGGAAACAGAAGGATATGGACGAAGCTTTGCAAAAATATTTTCGGTGGTAGAACCAGCAGTAGCTTTTGCTGCTGCCGAGGGCACGGTTCGAACCGGGTAAGTACCACGACCTCACAGG
>JAOCPS010332277.1:0-12730 GCA_025505425.1 Graphium colonna | reverse complement strand
ATAGATCACAAAAAACTCCAATTGCATTTGAGATTTTTCCCATGCATTAAATATATGTTTAAGAAATGCGACTCCCGCATCGGCTGCAGACCTCCCTTTTGGAAATCCATACTGCTCATTGTGAAGAATATTATTTATATTAAAATGTGCTACAACTTAATAGTAGCTTTTCAAAAACTTTACTTAAAGATGGCAGTATTGATATAGGTCTATAGTAGCCGGGATCAGTTTTGTCAGCACTTTTAAATAAAGGCTTCATCTTAATTTCATTAAATCAGGGAAAGTTCCCGTATCTATACATTTATTACAAATAAAAGCCAATTGTTGGGAAATGTATGGCATTATTGTTTCTACTAATTTAACTGACATTCTCCATAAGCCACCAGTATTTTTTATATTTAAAAAATTAAATACTTTTCCAACCTCATTTGCAATTACAAAATTAAACTTAAATTGGTGATCACAATAGCTTGTTTTATTCATTAAAATGTAAAATGCATCTATCGAAGATTGTTTTAATGTGGCTATAACCTCTATTGGAATATCTGAAAAGTAATGCTTAAAGATATTATTAGCAAGATGTTGCTTTACTTGATGATAATTGAACATTATCTACTAGCAGTTTAATCGGCTCCCTAGAACCCTTGCACTTTCCAGATATATGACTAATGACATCTCACATAGTATTTATTTTATTTTTTGAATGCTGAATCTTATTTCTAATATAAATTGCCTTAGCCTGTATACCTTTTTTAATATTTTAGAAAAACTTCTAACTCGATTATGGAACACTGGATCATGATCCCACTGCCACCTATTATATAGTTCATAAAGCGTTTTACGTACACCTACGGTTGCCCAGTCACTAAATTGTAATCTCAAACTTCTTGTATTTTTATGGATTTTAAAAACATCATTATAAGAATTAAAACGGAAATTGAACATATTATAATAGCTCTCTAGCCATATTAAGGCTATACATGTATATTTTGTGCCTCTGTAAAGAAAGAGGAGCAAGGAAATGAACAAATCATAAATTTACACCTACTCTCATGAAGAAAATTAAGTAAAGCCTCTTAATTAATAACAACTTCCTGTTTCCTTACAGTCAAACTGTCCCCGTGAAATAATACAACAGTATTATTTTCATTCAATGTCAAAATTTTGTCAATATTGTGTTGGTTACTGGCACCAGATGAACATTTATTTTGTGCGCTATTGATATGCTTTCCAAGAAGAGAGCCAAAACCTTGACCTATGTATGTTCACACATATCAAATAATTTCATAAATTTGTTTTCTTGATAGAATATAATTCCAAAATCTTCCTACAAAAAAGTAGAATGCCTCACGAAGTAGTCTGTTTTTAAAATCAAAATAATGTTTCAGTCACACATTTGTTATTTTTTGTTGTTTTCCAAGTTTTCTCTATGTATTTCATTCTGATGAATAAATTTTTCAATATACACATAATTTGATTGAACTATTCTTTAGTTCCTAACTATTTCTAATAAATATTTACTTCATACAAAAAACCGTGTCCACAGCTGAGTGACATGTGCTTTTGATTTGTAAACTACAGGTTTGGGTTTGAATCTCCTGGGGGGGAACAATAACTTTGTGTTGTTGTTTCTTGGTTGGGTTAGAGCATTGCAGGCTGAATACCCAATTGCCTGAAAATAAAAAGTTGGTCATGTCATGTTGTATATCCTTCCCATCGGGCTATGAGAGCAAAGAAACGGAGTACAGCTGTGTTTGCACATACATTCATGCACTATAATATCTCCTTTTCTTGTTCGTTGATCTCTGAGTAGAGTGGCCGTAATTCGGTCAAGAGGTCTTTGATTACTAAATAAAAAACTATTTTCAGTTATGCTAAAGTGGAAAAGATCCCTGGAGGAACAATTGAAGAATCGCGCGTGTTGAATGGAGTTATGTTCAACAAGGATGTCACTCATCCCAAGATGCGTCGTTACATCGAAAATCCACGTATCGTCTTGCTGGATTGCTCATTGGAGTACAACAAGGGAGAGAGTCAAACAAATGTTGAAGTTTTCGGTGACCAGGTAAATTTTCAATAATTTGCTTAACTTATTTATATTTACTGTGATAGAGTATTAACACACATTACTATATTTTTTTTATGGAAAGGAAGACAAACAAGTAGATGGTTCACCTGATGGTAGGCGATCCCGTCGCCATAGACACATGCAACATCCGGAGAGTCACGAGTGAATTGTCAACCTGGGAAATTGGATAGAATAGATTTATTGGATAGGATGTGGTCAAGATTGAGGATTTGAAGTGGAACGGAGTAGGAAAAGAAAAGAGTAGACATGGCTATCAAGCATCCCCGAAAGTCCTGCAATCTTTATTTTACGCCGACTCTATAAAAAATATATATCATTGATTTCCTTAGTTCTTTACTTAAACTATTTACTGCTATATTTGTTTACTATACAGATTTCATTTTTGAAATCTTGTTCCTGCAATAAATACAAAATTTTCGCAACTAAGTAGAAAGTAAAAAAAAAAAAGAAAAAACAAAATAGGCTTGTAACTCTCTAGCAACAGTACTACTCCTTATAAAGTTTACATATTGTAAGTGATTTAAAAGATGATTTAGTAACAAATGTGATAAGAGTCATTTCTTGTTAAGTATATACTTAGGGTTTACATGTACATTATAGATTTAATTCTAAAAACATTATAAATATACTAAACTAATATTTTCTTTTAGGATTTTACAAAGCTGTTGCAATTGGAAGAAGAGTTTGTACAGCGTCAATGTGAAGACATCATTGCTCTGAAGCCAGACATTGTGTTCACTGAGAAGGGGGTTTCTGATTTGGCCCAACATTATCTGGTAAAAGCTGGAATCACAGCTATCCGTCGGTAAGAAATCTTAGTTTTAACTAAATTATAGTTATTAAGTTATTTTGCTTCTAGATCTTTTTACATTGACTTTCCAATGAGATACCACTGCATCATACGAAGTAATAAAATAAACAATAAAATAAAAACTGTGATTAGATTCTGAGGTTGCCAGATGGCTAACGCGGTTAATTTGTTTCCTGATTACTCTCACTTTTTAGGGTTCCAAATTCCACTAGAAACCCTTATAGTTTCGTCGTGTCTGTCCCTTCAGACTCGTACTCCGCCGTTTCTGCACCGATTATCGCAAAAATTGATGGAGAGATGTATATTGAAGATCCAAAGTTAGGATTTTAAAATTATGTAAAAATTATTTTTTCACTACTCCCATACATCGTTGTATGGGAGTAGTGAAAAAAAAATAATTTTAAAAAAACTTATAGAAACCATGTAGACAAAAAAAAAAGTGGTGCGAACCCCCCAGTCCCAAGATATCTTAATAGAGAAGTAAAATTAGAGTGTCCCCTCCTCCTTAGCTTTTGAAATATTATTATAATAATTCTAAAAAATTGTGATAAATCCCTCTAAGTACTTTTAATGATAACTATAGCAGACTCTGTTTCATTCATGGATATTTTTATACAACTCGATAAACTTATGTACTTACAGTCGTCCTGACAAAAATGTATGCAGTCATGGATATGGATATTTGTAGGTATTTATTTTGTCAAGCAATCGGACGGACCATCGAATGGCTTCGGAACCCAGTCATGTGCATGTCCGACACGCTATTGGCCGCTTTTTATTAATCCTACATGTGTTTCATCCATCTTCAACCTATTGATCTATTTTTTCCAAATCGATATTGTTTAGATATTGTGTGCATCAACACGAGGTGTTAGTTACTGCTATATAAATTGTGAACTTTTTACAAACACTTGTCTATAACTATTCATAAACCAAAGAAATCTATAACTATTCATAAATAAAAAAAAGTGGCAATGTTATATGCTATTGTTCTTAAAACTGTTTAGTTTAAAATGTCTAATATTTACATAAATTTTATACATTAGACTATAATTTGAATTAATTACATTAAATATGTTCAGGAATATCTCTGTCATTTATGAAAAATTTTAAAAATTCTTTTTTTATTTAAAAAGATATTATTTTGGAAATGGTCTTATAATGTTTTTAGAAAAATCGTTTGAGTGTTTTATTTTAAAATAGAAATAACAGAAAAAATATGTCACGAAAGTAATAATGTACTTTGAAAATAAACTTTTAATATGAGTATTCTCATATAACATTGTATAAAGTTTTGTGTACAAATGAACAATTGATTTAATTATAGAGAGCGGCTGGCGAGTCACCAATGATATTAAAGGACAGTACTCAATCGTCATCAAAATTATGTAATAAAATTAGGGGCATAGTTTTCTACCAAAATTTCAAATAAATAGATGAAGCGTGTATACACAGTGAACAGGTGGCCGGGTGGCACAGTTTATTAACCTCTGAAAACGGCACGTCTCGCGCCGTGTGCGCTAGGATGCACATGGGTTTCGTAAATAATTACTGACCTCTCAATTAGATTTACTCGGTGGTCAATTAATATTTTTTAATATTACATTTATACTTCATATATGAACTGTAAATATAACATCTTTGAATATTGAAGGTGACTCACCAGTTACCCTGTATAAAAATATATAGTGGAAATCATTACATGGGATAAATACATATTATACGAGGTATGAAAAAACGCGTTAAGAGTTATAGGATTAGGGGACTATGTTATAGGGGGAATTCCCCTATAACATGGAACTGTTATAATGCATACCTTTTAGTACAATTCATTTATTTATTTTTCTTGTAGTATGTTAAATACATATCAATACTTCCTTTCAAGGTTACGCAAGACAGACAACAACCGCCTAGCCCGCGCCTGCGGTGCAACCATTGTGAATCGTACGGACGAGTTGAGGGAGTCAGATGTAGGAACTGCGGCAGGCAAGTTCGAGGTTAAGAAGATTGGTGATGAATACTTCACTTTTGTCACACAATGCAAGAACCCCAAGGTGAGTTTAATCTATTTAATTATGTTTCTATTTATATTAAACCACCTCCGTAACCCAATGGTATAGGCCCTTGCTTTAAAACCGGAGGTCGTGGGTTCACATCCCATAGGGGAATAATAACTTTGTGTTGTTGCTTCTTGGTTGGATCAGGGCAATGCGGGCTGATCACCCGATTGCCTGCAAAGCAAGATGATCCATGTGTCGGATGGGCATGTAAATAGTCGGTCCTGCGCCTGATCCTCCGGTTATCAGAGGGGGGCTTTGAGAGTTAAGGAGCAGAGTCTCTGTGCCAACAGAGTCAGTGTCTGCACGTACACTTATGCCCTATAATATCTCCTGCACAGTTGGCTAATCAGTGAATAGATTGGTTGCCATAGCCGAAATTCGGTCAGGAGGACTTTATATATATTTTATAAACACCTATATTATTAAAACATTTTGAGGTGGTGGAGCATAATATCTCATACTCTAGATGCACATCTACGGCCTGTTGTTCTTTTATGCAAAACTATACATTAGATTTTGATGAAATTTTTCAATAATATGGCTAATATGGCAAATTTTTAAATAATAAAGAATAACATACAGGATATAATGGATTTTTGTTACTCAACCGCAAAAAAAATATTTACGAATATGGATAATATTTGATGTATAGACATTTTATTAGTGGAATTAATAAATAGAATTTTGAATTAATCAAACGAAAAACGCGAATCAATAGTTCAATCACTTATAAGAAAAATAATAGCTCTTTGCCTATTATGTTCATGGGAGATGGAATGACTTAACACCATATAACACCTTTGACCATTTGCCAAAAATAATTATAAAAGAAAAATTGCACAAAATAAATCTTTTGACATGAATGTCCTGAACTGTACTCATAAGTTATATAATAAATGAAATTTAGTTAATTATGGTTTGTGTACAAAAAATTAGTTTGTGACTGAACTGACATAATAATAAACAATGGTAGATAAATATAATAAACATGTGTTTTAACCTTTATACATAATAATTCATCTGTATATATATGTATGTAATTGAATTTTACATGTCTGGGCCTACCCAGATATATTTTATTGAATTTTTGTGTTCTCCAGTAGACCACACCCGGTAGATGGCGTTGTTAACAGTTACCTAAGTTTTGCCAGCTCTATTTATGTATTTATTTTTATTACGTTATCTTATTATTTTATTTTTATGGTTAATTTATTTTAGCAAATGTTGTGGCATATGCACCATTTGTAATATCAATTTGTATGCCGCATTATGTAGCCAAACATGTAAGGCTGATTTTCATACATTATATTGTATGTATGCGTACCATGTGTGTACAAATAAAGAATTTCTCGTCTTTACTTTTCAGGCCTGCACAATTCTTCTACGTGGCGCCTCCAAAGATGTTCTGAACGAGATTGAGAGGAATTTGCAGGATGCCTTGCATGTCGCTAAGAATTTGGTATGTAATGGTTTTTAAATTTAAATCACAGTTTTATGATGAGACTGCAGAATTTCCAAAGTAACTTTAATCATAATTACTTTAGTTAGTGACATCACCTTTTATTAAAAGTGTAGAAAAAATTAGTTTTTTTTTTTAGCTTTTTGACAACTGGTATTTATCGAGTAAACTAGAGTAGGGGAGCCATTTATGTTCAGTAAAATTTCTTTAGCGGCGTTGAGCGCTCTTTAGGATGGGTTAAAAATGTTAAACTCTCGACAGGACAAGTGGCCTGATCAAAATTTAGTAAGACACAAGTTCTGAAGTGCTAAATTTTGTATGTAATGTAAATTGACATGTTTGTGTATGATAGCGCGATAAATGAATATTGTATTTTACCACATTAAATTATAGTAATTTAAACTGATAAATAAAGCTATTCGTGCGAAATTATTCCCTAACCATTCCAAAATATTCAAAAATGCACAATGTTTATGTTTAAGTTTTTATTTCTGCTGGCACTCCTGGAGTGCAGCCCATTCTTTTCTAATAAAAACAATTGTAGATATGAAAATTCTTCTTTAATTACTAAACATATTTAGATTTAGTTTCTTATAATTTAAGGGTAATTTGTAACATAATTTGTTCAATTGTTTGAGTATCATTTGAAGTTGACAACACTACTTGGTACAATATACCAATTTTCCTTTACTGATTGCACATTAAGTTTATATGCCATACCATATTAAGTTATATCAATTTCATTATTTTTTTAGTCTAGACCTATTATATTAACTCCCACAGAAGTTATTTTTAAGACAAGAAACCCGGCCTTCGGAGATATTTGATAAAATCGATAAATGTAAAAATGTTTCTACTGCATTCTACATCTCTACGATCGATTTTGTAAACGTCATGAATATAAAGCAAAATCCATACTTTAATACATTGAATTAAATTTCCTGTACTAAAATCAAATGCAGGAAGCATAATGTGGTAAAAAAATATGGAAATGAATACTATATAATATTGATCTTGATGCATGAGATTTCTTGGTTTTACCACATTTGGCCATTGTCCTCTCTAATTTATTCTTGTACTGAATATTCTGCTTTCTACTTTACCGACCCATTTTAATTCTCTAAATGCATTACAGGTATTAAACCCCCGTTTGGTAGCTGGAGGTGGTTCGGTCGAAATGGCTTTATCTGCCGCTCTCTCTGCAAACTCTTCGCACAACACACCATACCGTGCTGTGGCGCAGGCCCTAGGTAATAATGTAATATAAGTTTGTTTTAATTTATATTTCCTTTTTGCATTGATATACAAAAAAACCGTAAATACACAAAAGTGTCTTAAAATCTCAAGATCATATTGTCAAATTGGGTGCATGTTTCCTTTGAAAACATTTAAATTTTTTTTTCTTGTATTGGACTAATCTTAGATATAGTAAAAGATTGTGTAATTAGAAATTATGCGGCCTTTTTAAGATTCCATGCCTACTCTGATTGTGTATCAAGGCTTTTTGAATATTTTGTATATGCCTATAACATAAGTATAAGCATATACAATATACGGTAATTGGTGAGTGACCTATGATATTAAATGAGAGCCCTCGGTACTCAATTTTCATCGTATTTATGTAATAAAATTAGGGGAATAGTTTTTGCCCAAATTTTTCAATGAATGAATGAAGTGTGGCCGGCTGTGATCAGCTGGTACGCCCAAGGTTCTCGACCCTCATTCCGACACGCTCCGGTCACACAGTGCCTTTCGGTTGTGCATGAATTACATATATTTTTTTTAACTTTAGAAAATGTTTACTCAGTGGTAAATCAATATTAATCTTTAATAATATTCTTATTATTCATATATGATCACCACATAAAACGTCTTAAAGTATTGGTGAGTCACCTTGTATAAAAATTTCGTGTCACATTACTCATACTGATTGATGATGAGATGAGATGAGATTTTAATCAAATTTTGCACACATGCAGTTTGATCCAACTTGCAATATAGGATAGGTTATATCTCATTTTATAAAAAAATCACTGCGACTTTATCAGTCGCAATATTTTTTATTGCAAATTATTTGTTTATTATATGACAAAGAAAAATCTCGATGTATATAGGATAAAAACTGGGCCATCCATGCTTTTTTCACAATGTATTGAATGTAATCTAGAATTATTTTAACCAACTTCAAAAAAGTGGAGGGTTCCCAATTCGGTTGTTTATATTTGTTGTCTGTTTGTGCGTATCTCCGCAATTTATAAACCGATTTTTAACCCACTTCAAAAAGGAGGAAGGTTCTCAATTTGAATGTTTGTTTTTTATGTACGTATGCCTCCGCATACTTATGAACCGATTTTTAAAATTCTTTTTTCAACTTTAATTTTTATTTTTCCGGAATGGTTCCATAAAATTATCAAGACCATAGATTCAGTACTTTTTATTTTAAATCAAAATTACAAAATTTTACATTACAATAATTCTTTTTTGTATGATAGAGCATTTTTTGTAGATATAAGAGAGTACCATAGAAAAATGGTTCATTAGTTTGTTTTTTAAATAAAAACAACATAATTTAGGAATGTTCGCACATATTTCCGCAACTTATGAACTGATTTGAAAAAATATTTTTCTGATGTGAAAAAATATATTTTATCAAAAAAAATTGTAGTGGAAATCCATTCCATTGTGGAAACTCCAATTTCTTTAAAAAATCGGATTAGTAGTTTGTTTTTAAAAATTAAAATAATGGAGAAACTGTGTTTCGAAATACATTTTTAAGGCATTTTAAATCAGTTTTTGTAATTTTCTGTAAAAACAAACTTGTATACTTATAAGATAATAAATTGTGCTCCTGCTTTAATTTTTTTGAGCATGTGTTCACGAACTTTTAACTAACTTTTTACCTATTTTCAGAGATAATCCCGCGCACTCTGGCTCAGAACTGTGGTGCAAACACGATTCGAACCCTGACTGCTCTGCGGGCGAGACATTCAGCCGGAGGGAGCAATGCTGGTATAGATGGGGAAACAGGAGAGATTGTGGATATGGCCAGTAAAGGGATATGGGAGCCATTGGCTGTTAAGATGCAGGTAAGAAATATTTTTGATGTGTAACATCTATAGGCTAGGATAAACCTGATTGTTGGTGTGGCGATACAAGCCGTGGCGACGCATCGACACGCTATATGACAAAATGTAAGCTTTATATGCTATATGTAATCTATTGATTATAATTAAATTGTCGCGACTTTATTATTAATGTGTGAATTTAATCTTTTATTCTTATGACAAAAATTAAGTTGATGAAGAAGCAGGAGAAAGGACAATGCCCAAAAGCGATACCAAAATTATGTAGTATTATTTCCATAATTTCTTACAATATTGAGTCTCAAAGTATATTGAAGATACTTTTCTGCAATCTATAAAAGCAACTTTTTTTTATAGTATGGAAGGCAAGCGAGCAGACCATTCATCTGATGTTTAGCTATCCCCTCCATAGACACACGCAACATTAGGAAAAATCGAGTGATGTTGTGTTGGTTTATTGGATAGGACTGGCTCGGCATTAACTATTTGTAGGGAAAAGAAGTGGCAAAAAAAAAAGGTTGGGAATGGCACACTGGCATCCCCAAAAGTCACGCATACTTTATTTTCTTGCCGACTTTGTAAAGGGCGGTGGTACTTTCCCCGACTAGTGCGGCCATAGAAATGCAGCAAAAGCTGTGAAAAGAATTATTATGCTCTACCTCCTGATGAAAATGATAACTGATGCTAGTCAGTTTTTTGCAATTGTCATGGTCTTTTTTTGAGGCAATCAAGTTATGTAATCTCATTTGCTTTTATCAACTGGCGGCAGATACATAGCACTTTTCTACTTGCCTAACCAATCCTTAATAAACATTCAATAAAACCTTAACAAATATTTTCCTATCAGTCTAAACAAAAATCTATATTAAGACTTAATATAAATTTTTAACCGACTTCAAAAAAGGATGAAGGTTCTCTATTCAAATGTTTATATTTTTTTATGTGCGTTCGCAAATATCTCCGCTATTTAAAAATTCTTTTTATCTTATAGGGTATTCTTTTGGAATAGTCCCATAAAATTTTAAGGCAGATCGGTTCTGTAGTTTTTAAATCAAAATAACAAAATTGGATTTTTTGTATTTTTGCGCGTATCTCCGTCAGTTAGGAACCATTTTCAAAAATTCTTTTTTATAGATTTCTGCGTAGATAGTCTCATAAAATTGAAACAAAAAAAAAACAGTTTATTAGTTGGTTTATTAAATAATAATAACAAAATTTAGGAATGTTCTCACCACAACTTTATTAAGTGATTCGAGAAAATATCTTTACCAGGTACACTTCCACAATGGTGCCACAAAATTTTTATACAAATTGGATTACTAGTTTGTTTTTAAAATCAAAATAACGGAGAAAATATCGTTCTAAAGTACATTTTTAAGGTGGTAAAGTCGGTTTTGGTAATTTTCTGTAAAAATAAACTTGTAGTAAAAAAAATTGTTGAGCTATATTTGTATTTTAACGAGACTAACGAACGCCTATTTGATTTTATATATTTCTATATATGTTATAATTTAAATAATTTCTTTCCATTTCTATTTACTATCAAAAAATGTTTATGGCTACCTCTTGAGTTAGCCCTTACGATACAGGCTAGGCCTAGTGTGAGGAATAAATGATATATCTTGTGGTATATTGTACTCGTTCCAATGTCTTCACAATATTTCTTGGCAATATTGTACCTTAAATAAACGTGTATGAACATTGAAATTAAATAAATATAATTATTATTTCAGATCTACAAGACTGCAGTCGAGACCGCTATTCTTTTACTCAGAATCGATGACATCGTTTCCGGTTCCAAAAAGAAGACCGACAAAGAACCAACCGCTCCTGCAGCTATGGCCGCCGGACAAGAATAAATTATTTTTAAATATAATTATAATACACTGTCATTTACAATTCTTAAGAGTATGGATGAAATTGTTAAATACATGCATGTTTGAACATACACCGCTTAAAAAAGTGGGCTAAAGAAAGTACCGGGATTAAATAACATCCAACATATTGTTTTTAGTACCATAAACAATCCCAGGACTACTGTTAGAATGTTGATAGTATGGTACTATAGTTAGTCCACGTTTTGTAATACGATGAGAACCTATGACAATTCTCTGCATTAAGTTTTTATTATCCGTCTAACTTTTGTATTTGAGCAATTTCATTCATTTTAATACACATTTCACGCAATTTCTATGCGAAGGCTTCATTTTAAATACCATATATATACTATATTAATGTATTAATATACTATAACACAATATAAATTGTAAATTGATACCTTAACTTGCAATCGGGCTAACTCCATTTGAGTAATTTTGTTAGGGTAACCATAAAAAATTTAAATATTTTTCAAAGTAAACACAAAAAAGAATTAAATTCATCGCATAGACACCAGAAAGGATTTTGAATAACTATTTATTCAAAAATTGTGATAACATAAGATTTTAAACTTCTGCAAATCATGTCTTTCAGAACAAAAGTGAAGTTAGCTGGTTTGCGGATTAAGGTATGGTTATGAAATGTATTTTGTTAATACATTTTATTTCTTATTATACATTACCACTGATTGTTTTGTAATGAAGTTTTCAAATTGTAAACAATTGTTTGCAAATGGTTAGATGGAAAATAGCTAAAACTAATATTAACTAAAATAAGTTTACGGAGCTTACATATGTTGTAGTTAACTTTTCTGTTAGTGTTTCTTTAATTTATAATAAATACATGGTCATCGTGTCTAATATTCACAAGTCGCATTTAATTTTTATTTTGGTTTTAATTCAAAGTATTTGTCTCAAAAACAATACTAGTATTAAAGTTCTACATATACTAATGTTTTTGTTTTCTTTCATTCCTGTTTATTTAATTTATTTATTTACTTCTTTACTCTACCTTACTAATTATTTTATTAAAATATCAATTCAGAAATATTTTCATAAATGCTCTAAACATTTATAGTATAATATAATAGCACAAAATCCGGTATAAGAAACATCTCATCTGTTGGTTAAAGACAATAAAGAATATTTGCTAAATAATATTTTTATTAAAATGTTTGAAATTGTTTTTTGGTTTTTAATCGGTTGTCCTAAATTGTTTTTATGTAAATCAGATAGATTTACATAAAAACAATGGGCATGATGACTGTTTTTCAATTATTGTTGTATAATATTCTGGAAAATGTACTAGTTTGAAAAAATATAACAGTTTTGCTAAAAGAAAAGTTTTAAA
>JAOCPS010332168.1:0-12730 GCA_025505425.1 Graphium colonna | reverse complement strand
AACAATTTGGGGGAGATAACAATGATGATAATTTGTCTGACTCCACGGTGCAAAGGGATATGTTTAGTCTGCTAGTTGTGAAATTGAACGGTCATCGCTGTGTTATAAATGCATCTCAGCGCCAAGATGTCTCGTAAGTTGACTTACCTTCAAAAACTCCAGAACCAACCAGATCTCGTCAAAGTCGAATGCTTTCTCATAGCCTACAAACGCTAAAGATAGTGGCTAATTATACTCTTGAGACTTCTGTATAATCTGCCTAATTTGTGGTGACATTGGAATACAGGTTGTGCACATGGCTCAGGAGTGAGATGCGTCTGTGGTTTTTAAGTAAGTTCTTGTCTCCTTTTTGAAGGACAAGATTACTATACTTTAGAGTCATGGCATATTTCATCAAACATAATGGAATTAAAAAGCTTTTCTAATCCTTTCAGTAACGGAGTACCGCATGATTTCAAAAGCTCCGTTGTGATTACATCCTCCCCAGGGGCTTTTCCATCCTTATGCTGTTCTAGAGCCTACTCAATTTCGTCTAGGCTGACATTAAGTGGATCTTCGCTAAAGTGACAAGTCAGAAAGGCGTATGCGTCCTCGGTATTGGTCACAGGTCGAGCTTAGTGCGAGATGTAAAGCTGGATATAAATTTAATTTAAACATTATGTAAATATAAAAGAAATGATTAAGTAAACTTAGCAAAATTTGCGATATTTATTGACGTTATAAAATGCTTATTTCTAGTTGAGATGGCTTAAAAACGATAATTCACAAGTCTTGTAAATTCTGTATGTACCTGAACAAAAAATAAATTGCAGACATATAATACTAGCTGGTATCTGCTGATGGACTTGCATAAATATTTACCGTTTTTGTAACAGTTTTCATCGGTGCTCTTCTTTTTTGGCTATCGTTTATAGCCTAAAGCCTTCCTTGATAAATGAGGTATCCAACATTTAATTTTTTTTGATCGGATTTTTTTTCAGTAGTTCCTGAGATTAGCGCGTTCTCCTAAACAAACAATCAAAATATTCAGCTTTATAAAATTTAAAATACGTGGGGTTGCTGGTGAAAGTAAATGCATCAACGTGTTCACTGTGTCCAGTCTCGAAGTTACGTCTAGTTTGACCCACATATACACCATCACATTCAGGACTCTGAAGTTTATAGATCCGGGATTGATATTTTGTATCGAACCTATCTTTATTGTGACAAATTTTACTTTTTAACGTGTTGTTTGTCCTGAATGCGACATGCATGTCGTTATCCCTCATTATTTTTAATAAACGTGCAGATACCTCACCCACGTAAGTCATACTGGACTTATAACTAACTACCTTTTTGACAGGAGCACCTGCGTACAAGGTACTCTCTCAATGAACATAATTTGAATTTTCTCGATACGGGCCTACTACTTATTCGTTATACTCGGTGGCTCAAGAAACAATATATAAGATCATAAATAGTATCAAATCAAATGCACGAGGAGCTGAGGGTATATCGATTGAAATGGTAAAATTTACGCTTCCTCAATCTCTTAAAATAATAACTGAACTTATTAACACGTCTATCAATACAAGTAAGTTTGATACTTTGGGGCAATATGCAAATGTAATTCCCCTAAAAAAACGGACAGACCCCAAAGTTTTAAAGATTTTCGTCTTATTAGCATATGCCATCTTTATCGAAAATACTAGAAAAAGTAGTCTATATCTAACTTTCCAAATTCCAAAAAGACACCAACATACTTCCAGACCTTCAGTCAGGTTTTATAAAAAGCCGAGGAATTGCCACAGCACTAGCAGATGTTGTTGATAATATACTTGAGGATAGGGATCGCGGTGAGGGTTCTATTTTGACTTTGGTGGATTTTTTACGGGCCTTCGACTCTATCAATACTTATTTACTTCTATCCAAACTTTCTTAGTATGGCTTTCATTATGATACCATAAAATGGTTTGAAAGTTACTTGTCTTATAGGTCACAGCGCGTTGGAATTAAAGCCGCAGATGCATCAACCATATATTCTAAACCCTTGCCGGTCTTAAAAGGAATACCACAGGGATCATTACTGGGACCCCTTTTGTATATTTTATAAAGCGCGGATGTACCATATATATGCCGATGATACCCCAATGTACTTATCTTTTGATCCTAAAAATACAAAATTTGCAGTTGATATGATAAATGAGGAGCTAAAGAAAGTGACAACATGAGCTGATTAAAATTGTCTTATATTAAACCCGAAAAAATCTAATTATTTGGTTATGAGTTCAAAAACTCAGATAAACAAAATCTTATTACAAAAGCCAAAGATAAAAGTTCAAGGAAACGAAATTGAAAGGGTGGAATATGCTCGGAATTTAGGTCTCATCACTGACCCTCAACTTCATTTCGAGAATCATATATGTAAATGTTGAATTTCAAAGGCAATCATTACTCTTACCCAAGTAGGTCCACCACCAATCCCCTCACAATCACAAAATTTAAAATAGCAGCGTTTAGAGGATGTTATAGGTATGCTGCTACCCGCTGCTGGAATAATATACCACCCCCAGTTAGATCATTAAAAAATAAATTTAACTTTAAAAGAAAGCTATCTGAACTCCTTCTAAATGAACAAAAAGAATATTAAATAAAAAAACTAAATTGTATAATTTGCGGGTGGTAATTAAGTAGGGAAACTGTGTTTAAACATTTTTATTTATTTTTTTTCTCTCTATTTATTAACTATTATTATTTCACTGGATTTTTTAATACAATATGATTTATTTATTAATATTTTAAGGTTTATATTAAACTAGCGTTCTCTTTGTAACTATTAGTTATTTGTTGTCGTCTATACTTTAAAAAAATGGTTTAAAGCCTAATCTAGGTTGTACTTGCAATTGGCGTCCTAGATTCCCAAGTTTAAGGAAACGGAATCAATTTCTTAGATAATTTACTGGAATTATGGCCTTGAACGAAATGGCCATCACTGAAAATCAGCGTTGTAGTTTACAAAACTGCAACATATGCTGAGTGTTGGCCTTTGTGGCATAGTTTACAGTGCACAAGTTAAACCGTAATATTACTGACTAGTTTATAAGAAATAATGTCAAAAAGCTTATTTTAGTTTTAAGTTCCTAATGTTTTTACTTCATTTTTATTTTTGTAATTTGATACACTTGGAGTGCTTGTGTTAAATAAATTTCTTTTCTTTCTTTCATTAATGTGCCAAAACGTACAATCGCTTAACAATCATTCCGAATATAAAATAACCTAAACGAATGGTTAATCAGTCTTTTTTAATTTAAATAATTTTGTTTTGCTATAATCGATTGTTGGAGGAACGAAAAGTTGACACAAAACGCTTGGACTTTCAACGTTTAATTGGCAAAAGTTCCGTTAACAAAAAATATGAAATGTTATGAGAAATCGATTGACGTTTTAACCTGACTAGAAAGGGTTAACGTTGTAACATAGTTAAATCTGATAAAGTAGCGCGCGCGGTTGTTGTTTTTGAATATAAAAATCCTCGAAGATTCAATCCAATGAGCGCGACGCTTAATCATGCGATTGCATTCGCGGCGTAGCTATAAAAGTGTTGACCGTTCAGCACAAGCCCTGAGATCCGCACCTTCGCTTATGAATTTAAGCAAACATCAGAAGATCTAAGAGCCCGGTCTTATTGCTCAAATATGGGCACTTTGTATACGCTACAAATGCCGTAGCTTTTGAAATATTAATTAGCGTTTATTGCAATAACAAACCGCACTCGCCAGCGAGTGCGTCGCCACTTAAAACAATACACTTCTAATATGGCAGGTTTATCTTTCGATGTTGGCGTTGCTGGGAATTTCTTTCTTTTTAAGTATGTATCACCATCTTAACTCAAAGTAGTGACAGGAAAACCTTCAAGAGATGTCACGATTGGCTGTGTGAAAAGGAAACTCACGGGTCATTGAAGTCTTTTTGTCGATCCTTGAAGCCTGGATGTGGATACGCGGAGATCGACTCACGTATACACGTACACAAATAATTTACCAGACATTATTAATACTGATCGAAATTAAAAACAATCATTAATAACTAAGCGTAATCGCTTAACATCAGATAAACCATCTGCTTGCTCATAATCCTTTTTAAAAGACAGTATAACATGTCAATCATTGCATCAAATCAATAACAAATTTAATATTGTTCATTTATAAGAAAAAATTGTGTGTATTATGGTCTATATATTGTTTACAGTTTTGGAGTCGGTACTTGTACGGTGACATCAAGTAACAGCTAGTTTATAACAAACGAAAATGATTTAATTGAAATCAGTTGATAAAAAGATGTTGCTAAATAATGCCGAATGAGACTCCATCCATAACATATTAAGTACTAAAAAAGCATGAACTAAAGTTTTATTTTTCACATCTTTAGTTATAATCTTTCTGTAAACAGCATCTTACCGTATGATATTGGGTTTCTGGAGCTGCTGACTGTGTAAATAATTGGCAGCTCGTCTCCATTTTTCTTTCTTTGAGCTGTTTCCCAGGCCGATACAATTATCGAGTTGTTAACGATATCAGCAGGTACAAGGCAGGGTTTAACGTTATTATCCATATACAAAACGTGCATAACTCCAAGGCCAGTACCCAGTATAAGCTAAAAAGCACGTTTGGTTGGTTAAAGATTTGGTTTATTTTAAATACGATGTTAGAATTGGGAATTTGATACACGACTTGATCTATGTTTCATTGTGTTTCTACCGTATATTATCGTTTGCGTGGCCTAATGGCGTGGGCACATGCTCAAAAACCCAGAGGGTTTTTAATCCAGTGGAAGATCTTGCTTCCACGTTTTTTTTTTTTTAATTACTTAGGACAATGTGAGTTGGTCACCTCATAAAGTGAAACGCAATAAAGCGACAGCGGATGGGTACGAAAAAGCGGTTATCCAACTGATCTTTCTGGTCATATCGTAAATTCGTTCTATCATTTATCATCTCTGAGAGTAAAGGAATAGAACGCGTACTAGTGTATATTGTCACGTTTTTGTACTATTTTTTCTCTTCATGGTAAGTTGGTGCCTAGAATACTTGCTGAAGAGGCTGATAATTGGTTAAAAAGACTTGAGAGATTAAATAATATTCCAAACAAAGTCTTTATGACAAATGGGCAATATATAACAATAGATAAAAAATCTAAACATTTTTCAATTTATGATATTCTCTTCATATTTATTGCAATGGTAAACATAGTTTTCTTATGCCTTATTACGTTCAGGATTTTAAGAATCCCCATGATATATAAGTATAATGTGACTGCCTAATAAACGTTTTGGCCTATACTTTTTAAAATTAAATAATAAAAAATGAGATAGGAAAGGCTTCAGTAATTCAACAAGATACATACTCCACTTGGTCCAAATGCGCAGCTTATATCAAGCCATCCAGGAACAGGGTCATCGTTAGTGCAAATAACTGAAATAATGCAAAAATCAATTTTAACCCTAAAAACATTTACAAAAAAGTCAATCGGTTTTAGATTAATATGTAAATTTATGAATTTTAAAATTTTAAAAATTATGAAAATTAATTTAAAAATTCTGCCTATGTCATGGATGCTATATTTTTTTATGGAATTAATAAAAGTTACGATAAACTAACCAATAGCTGGTCGCACTATACAAATTGGAATGTTCATACTATTTGTGCGTATTAATTCTTCTGCAATAGCTTTAGAAAATGTGTAAGTATTAGGCCAACCATCAGCAATCCTGGAAAATATCGCAATGATTACTATCTATTTTTTAATATTGATAAAACTTAAGACAACGATACTAGTAATTTCAAAAAATATCTCTATCATATTAGAAAAAGTGATAAAAATAAATTGTTTGTGAAATATAAATTATGCAGTGGAAAAGAAAGTTTTGAAAATTGTTTAAGTGTATTCAAAGAAATATTTTTTGAAAAATAATTTATTACGGACCTTAGGCAAAAATTTGTTTATTAAAATTTTTGAAAAACCCGATCTCGTTTGCATTTTTTTTGATAATCTTGGACTATAGAGAAATTACACCGCTTGCCATCTTGCGATGGGAATATTTGATGTAAGAAAAACGCTTTCAACTCATCGCAGTGCGTAAAGTGCTCAGTATTCTCTGTTTATATCCATAAATCGATTGAGCCCGTTTAAATCCCGCTATCGTAATGAGGACTTGTAATCCAAAGTTGAAACCGACTTTAATGCATATTTTTTGGCCCTCTGACAACTTTGGTGTGTTACCGAAATCTTAGAATAAGGTTTTGGTGCTCATGGTGCAAAAACAATGATCGCTCGGATCCAATTAGTTATAGATCGATTGCCATTATTCCATGCAAATAACTTGGCAACTTTCTTATAACTCCATTGGTGTTGCGAGATTCCATGGCTGGCGGTGATCGCTTCCTATCAGTTGGGTACAAAGTTCCTTAACTTGATTTCCTGAAGTAAACAGTAATTGATAAATATATAGAAGTATTAGTCACTTACTTTGTATTTAAATCCTTAAATATTTGCTATTAGATTTTTTTGTAAAAAGCTATTGTTCGTGAATGTTTGAGTGAGCGCTTGCCTTCACAAAATAAAATACGCAATATAATTTTAAATTGCAAAGCTAACAGATTATTGAGCATAGAAAACAATTAAAATGTGCTACTTATTTTCAGACGACTAAGCTGATGATAATGGTGATGGGTCTAAGGGCGGCGAAAGGCAAGCGTTTGCTTTGCTGAATAGAGCAGGCTGCCGGTCAGTCCAGTGGTGGCTCCTAGGCTCACGTGGGTATCGAGATGTGATTCTCTACCACGGCAGATGAAATGGATACTAGAAACATGTCCATATCCACGTTGACATAAAGATATGTGTAATGGCACGTGTATGTGTGGTGATGATGGTAAGGGCCCTCGCACGATAGACAGAATGAACTTAATAACTTAAATGTCAAGACTATGAGAAGTGTAGAGATAAGATGTATGATTTTTTTTGCTTATTTTCTAATTATTGCCGCAAGTACTAATGAAAGCCAATCTCATATGTCCAGTGGAGCTAGACGACACTGATTGTCACGTTCCAACCAACCCTGGGAGTTACTGAGATTGCGGACGAGAACCTAGCCTTCGTGGCCGTAATTGAGTAAGGTAGGACTTACGTAGATTTTATTTCATTTAGCTTCTCATTGGACATAGTTTCTGCTAATTTTATTATAGCGTCCGGTGGTGCTGGAACATCGTAGAAGACTTCACACACTGGTCCGTCGATTCGGTCTCGTGTTGCGTGTGTGTATGCCGTAGACACGTACACAAAGGCACGTAGTTGCGTAGAATCGCTTGCAAGACTGAGCATTTCCCTTGTACCTCGTGCATTGCTCAGCAATGCTGCTTTCAATTCTACGTCAAATCGCACATTGGCAGCCAAGTGGAAAATTACATTCACCTGAACAAGACAATGATCTAAATAATGCCTGGAAGAAATTGCTGTTAGTAATAAGGCCGCCCTTTGTATCCATTAGTTTTAGTAAATTAATATGTTTGTGCTCTTTACTTTTATGGTATGCAATAAAGTATATTCATTCATTCATTCATTCACTACATTTATTTAAGGGTTCAGTAAAATATAGCCTCTTGTTATATTTCATTTCGTCAATTAAAAAAAAAATCTACTAAAGTTCCAAATTCATTGAGTAAGTAATAACCTAACCTATGTTGAAATAAATCAATAATAATGATCTACAAAAAAGCTATGAGACGTACTGCAGTAAGTGACACACCTCTGACAAATGAATGATCACTGAAAAATATGAATTTCTAGACAGAAGCGCAATAAATATACCTATGTAGCATGAATTTCAACCTACAAGGCCTACATCTAACAGTCTTTAAAGATTTTTACGCTTGGAGTTTCTGCATATTTTTATTATGGTTACGTTGTCCAATCAGCAAATTAGATACACATTAATAAGTAGAACGATACTGTGTGACAAAATAGCTAATAAAACCTATTTCTTTATTTTTATAAATACGTTTAACACCATGAAATCATAACAGATTTAAATTTTGTGAGCCTACTGTCTACCTTATTAATATGACCAATCGATATTAGCTTAAGAATTATAAATACTTTATCAGTTTTTGCCGATCAACGAAAAACTAGATAAGATTTACAGCAAGCAGAGTTTGTAATCTAAAAGAAACGTAAAAATCTATCTGGCCGCCTCATAAGCTATGCGTACTTTATTTTGCCTTACTCTACCGCCGGCTTAGGAAATACGAATACTGTTTATTTTTTTTTACTTGTAATAATTAACATAGAATAATAAAATGATATTTAACGATATCTTTTTCAAAGTACCAAAATAAAAATACAGAGAACCAAGAACCCTCGCTACTTTGTTCTGTTTGATTTTGGGTTATTTTTGGATCCTCGGATCTGTATGGTTTTTAAATATTTATGTGCAAAGAACTCAAATTTTGAAAATTTCTTGTCATGAAATTTGTACGAATAAAATTAACTAACTTACGTCCTTACTAAGCGTCGTCCAGTCAGAATCCGTTAGGCCTAATTTTATTTCAGTAACATCTCCTAGTATAGGAAAAATTATTTCACTAAAATTCTTTCGTTCCTTATGTAAGTTGTCGAATAACTGAAACGAAATAAATTAATGTTGTCCCTTCTAACTTTATTTATTTTTGCATAAGTGAAATTTTACTCACCGGATCTTTTAATACTTCAACTAGCCTTTCTTTGGGTGATTTGCCTCTTTTAGGTCTTATTAATATATAAATTTTACTAGGTGCACACGTTCTGTAATTATTAAGATACGTTAAAATAAAGAGAAAAATTATTAACCCTTTACAATTGAATTTATTTTTAACCGACCTTGAAAAAAGCTTCTTAATTCGAATGTTTAAATACTTTTTGTACGTTCGCGCATATCTCCACCATTTATGAACCGGTTTTAATTTTTTTTTTGTATCTTATAAGAAATTTTGTATCTTTTGGAATGGTCCCATAAAATTATCGGGAAAATCATTTCAGTAGTTTTTCTTTTAAAAAGTATACAATTTTTGGGCGTGTCGCGTGTCGGTTAGTGTAATTTTATATGAAAACAAACTTATATATTTACCTTAGCAATTTCTCAATTAAGAGTTTACCGAGAAAGCCAGAACCCCCTGTTACTAACACAACGCTTCCTTCATAGAATTTTTGAACGGGCGTGTTACCTTGAGCCGCAGCCTCCTTTATTGCACGTTGATGGGAGAGCATTGCATGCTCATATGCGAATGTGTAAGCCATCGCTATCCACACGTCTGTGAATAAACCAAAAACAAAGTGACAAAAGAAGGAAAGGTCTGTATATAATAATACGAGTATATCCGAAGGGCATATGATTTACATAGCTATGAACAAACACAGATTAATTCTTCCAAGACTGAAGAAGATAAGTATTTTTTTTGGACAATGCAAATACATTTTTACAACAAAATCAAAGAAAATGTTCACAATTAATTATATAATAAATTCAAGAAAAGTGTCAAGAAACGTTTGTGTGTCATATGTTAGTATAATATTAATGATTACTTGAATAATAGCAAACCCTGGTAATGAACTGCTGGCTCCTGGATTTTTCAAGTTAAATGGAACACATTGTATATTAAATAACAGGTTACAAAATTGCCGTTTTGTATGGAATAAGTGTACGTATTTTTTTTTCAAACTTTTTTACTTCTGTTATTCAAAGTAATCACCCATACAATCGACGCATCTTTGCCAACGCATTGGCAGTTTATTGATGCCTTTTTTGTAAAAATCAGCTGAACGGGATCCCACAAACTCTTCAAAGGCTAGTTGTACTGCCTCCCGGTAATTTAATTTTTTACCCACTAAAAAGTTGTCTAAATTTTGAAAAATAGTAATAGTCGGTAGGTGCACGATCTGGTGAGTTTGACGGATGAGGGAGAACTTCCAACCCCAGTTCTTTCAGCTCGGAGAATGTCTGTTACGCAGTATGTGCTCGCGCATTATCTTGAAGGAGCAGTGAAGACGATTAATTGACCAAAGCTGGTTGTGGGTGTGCTAGTATCTCCATCATTCAGTTCTTCACAGTATACATCTGCAGTAATGCAAATGCCATTTTGTAAAAAGCTGTTGTGAATCACACCCGCACTAGACCATTAAACAGTGACCATCACCTTTTTGGGGTCATTTTTGGTTTAGGGCATTGCTTTGGTGCTGAACCAGGATCGCGTTGCACGTAACATCGCGTTCAAAATTCCTTCATTTCTTTGTCTATTGATCAGCGCGATACAGGTCTCGACGCGTTCGTTGTGTTGGCGGTCGTTAAGTTTGTGGGGCACCCATCTATCAAGCATTTTACCTTGCCAATTTATCGCAAATGAATCAATATTGTTTTGATGCTAACATCAAAAGCTGCTGTTAGCGCAGGTGTAGATTTCGTCAGCTTCCACAATCGCCTTAAATTCGTCATTGTTGACCAAAATCTCCGGACGACAACAAGCTTCATTTCTCAAATCAAAATTTCCAGAACGGAACCGGGAAAACCAATAACGGGTTGTACGTTCGAATGTTGTTCAATTCTCTCCGTAAACGTTTTTGATGTTACGTGCCTATGTGTCGCGTTAGTGCCACAACGTCATATTTCAAAATTACACGAATTAGTAAACTCCGAATGTAATGAAAATACAAGGCTAATCAATAAATAAAACTGAGTTTGTAAAAAGAATGTCATGTTTTTAATACAAAAATAATTTGAACTTAAAATACAGAACCATTCCAATTTTTTTTGAAAGGATCGGAACTAAAGAACGGCAATTTCGTAGGTAAAGACCTTATATATCATAAAAAATGCTGATAAAAAACGCATTCGTTTCGCTGAATTTCTCAGGTCTTAATTTTAATGATAATCAACGAGCGCGTGCTAGCATATTTAACAAAAATATTTAGAGCTTTTATATCCTAAATATTATTAAAAATCTTTAAAATACTTAAAACGCACCCGAAATATATCTCTTTCTAGAACTGTCCCCGTACAAAGATATTCACAATGATATTATTAAAAAAATAATAATTTTAAATTACAAAATTATTAAATATCAGGTAATACTTACTTAAATATAAAGGAAAATACGAAACTGTCTATTAATTTTGACAATTGGTTAGTCACAAGTAAACTGTGATCTGTGCTCGGAGTTATTCGTATTTGTTGCACTGTTGAGCGTCATGCGATCGTATGCTAAATGAATTATATTTTAGTATTTGATTTATATATTTGTCATAGACGACAAAGCGATTCTTAATTACATTCAATATGCTAAATTTTTATAACCCTATTCACATTAGGTAGCCAGTATAAATATGTAATTAATCTTACGCATGCTTAAAATGTATGCATTCTATTGATATACTAATGAAAATGTGTAATATGATATACTAATGAGTAAGATCTAAGTCCTAAATTGATATACATAGTGCATTTTGCAACATAGCCAACATGACCAAGTTTACCCAATTATTGTTGATAGCAAGACTAATCTTGAGAAGCTAATTTAGAGGACGATGTTACCAACTAAACATAGTATGGTTGCCAAAATTCATTTTAATATTCAAAAGAAATTTCCCGGTAAAGAGAAAAAATACAAAGCGATCAATATTATGGTAAACGTTGAATTAAGCGTCAACTTTGCTACAGAATTTATAAATTCTTTGCAAATAACTTAATTTTTTTTCAAATGAAATTTGGATTTCTGATCAGACTGCTCAGAAATCTAAAATCACCAAAACTATGTAACGTAATAAGGATGATTGTCAAATTGCTATCAAATAATTTATAATAATTTCGAAGCCAAACGTATGACTTAAAAGCATGAAAACAATTTTAATCCCCAGAATACTGATGCCATCCTAATTTTAAAGACAGGTAACGAAATTTTCCTATAGTTTCACAATTGACAAAGCGCAAATTTTAAAATATAGCGACATCAACCTCAAAGACTCTTTAAACATTTTGCCGTCAACTACGAGTATAAGTTGCATGTTTACGAGTAAATTAATTTTCGAAAAGTTTATTATACTTAATAATATATGTATATATTCCCCGAATACACAAAATTAAAAATGTTCTTTATTGACAAGGTTCGTAAGTAAATATATAGTAGTAAAATATATTCTAAATTTAAAAAATATCCTTCTAGTCCAACTATCGTTCACTAACATCAACTTTCTGAAAGAAGCCGAGTACTACAGCTAACTTACTATAAAAATTTAATATATTTACTAATATTTTATATTTTTACTTCCAAATCGGTAAATAAACGTATTAATCAAATTAAAGTTGCACTTATGCAAATGTATGAACATTTGAATAAATGCAAATTTAGTTTGATTTTAACGAATAATTTATTCTAAATTTTGACGGTCATACAGAATAATGGAAAGTAATAAACTGAAACATTAATTTATGCGACGTCGTTGTTTAATATTTATTTATTTAAACTTTATGCACATAGTATTGTACAAAGGCGGACTCAGATCTACCGGCATTATCTGTCAGTCCCCTTTTGGGGTGGTGCGAAGTACTGGGAAGGTTCACAACTTAACACAGGTTTAAAAAGAAAAGTATTACATTTATTTATATCTTAACACAAATAGATACATTATACAAAATACACAAGTACTAAAATATACAATATTAAGTAAATATA
>JAOCPS010332058.1:0-12731 GCA_025505425.1 Graphium colonna | reverse complement strand
TCGGAGTAGAATAACTGTGTTTTACTTATCTATGAAGAATACTTAATCTCATATTTTAACAATATAACAAAAAAAAAAGTCTTAGAGCGAGGAAGACAAACGAGCAAGCGGTTCACCTGATGATAAGTGGTTACCGCCGCCCACGGACTCCTGCAACACCAGCAGAGTTACAAGAGCGTTGCCGGCCTTTGAGGTAGGGATTTCTAAATCTGTAGTCTTATCGTACTTTAAACTTAATGTATTCCTTGGCCTATGAGATCTCACATGTTTTTGGGGCAGTGATCTTCCCACACACTGAGATGTTTCTCTTGTAGATGATCCCAGGTAATAAAAAAAGTCTTCGTTGTACAAACTGACAGGCCAACATGTTAGAATTTATACCGTAATTAGGGTCGACGAACGAGAAAGCATGTTTGCATTGTGCTTACATTTTATGATTTCCATAGTACACTACACCTGAGCTTAGTTGAATCGACAGATTTATTCTTTATAGATAATACATAAAAACTTTTAAAAATAGAACGCTGATGTATTTCAAAAATTTGAAATTTGAATTTAGGATAGAAACATCGAATCCTTAAATAGTTAACACAAGGCGGAATGATAAATATTTAAAAATGGAACGCAGTTGTTTTGACGTATTTTAACCGACTTCAAAAAAGGAGGAAGGTTGTATTTTTATGTACATTTTTTGCGAATATCTCCGCCATTTATGAACCGATTTTGAAAATTCAGATTTTTATCTTATATGGTATTCTTCCAGATGATCCCATAAAATTTTCAGGAAAATTGGTTAAGTAGCTTGCCTTTTAAATCAAAAGAACATAGTCCCATAAAATAAAAAAAAATCGGTTTAATAGTTTATTTTTCAAATAAAAATACAAATATTAGGGATGTTAGCAAATATTTTATTTATGTGATAGGGTACACTTCCGCAATGGTCGTACATTTTTTATATAAAAATCGGATTAGTACTTTGCTTATAAAACGAAATAATAGAGAAGATATGTTTCGCGGTATTCTTTTAAAGCGTTTGGAAGTCGGTGTTTGCAATTATCCGTGAAAATAAACTTGTGAAATTTGAACTTATAATAAAGCCATCAATATAAAATGTGTATTTATCTATTATTTTGCTGGTAACGACACCTTTAAGACAGTGACATGCATATGACGACATAGTAAGAAAAAAATCAAGTGCGCTCAAGCCTTGGCTGTACATAACGGTCACTCGCCAGTAGCTCACCTTAACGCCGTTAGTTGTTTTAAGAAAAAAATACGACGCGACGACCAATTAGCATTTGAATTTCGAATCATAGCCCGAGACCGATAAATCTCTTGCGTTTTGAATTTAAATTAACTCATTATATGCTGTGATTCTGTAGTCTTTGATTTTAGAATCATAATATCGTCCTTCCTTGCTTATATAATAGGTCATAAGTCGAATAGTTTCTTGAATCAAAATTTGCAATAGAAAAATATTGGATTGTAGATATAAGACGGAAGAGACATTTAAAATTCAAAAACATGTTTTTTTTTTGTTTTTATGCAACAATAATGTCATCACCTATGTTCTTTACTCTTTTAACAGATTGGTTGCCTTTATGTGCATTCTTGTATGTTTTTTTATTTAAACACGATTTTTTTTTAAATATACAAAAACAAGTCGCTTTTAGGCATAATGCAGCATAATAGGCATAAGTGCGTTGCCAACCTGGGAAATTCAATACAATATAGGTTAATTGGATAGGATGGGTTTGGTATTAAGGATTGGAATAAGAAAAGGGTAGAAACGGCCATTCGGCATCCCCAAAAGTCATGCTTTATTATTTATGCAGACTTTAGAAAGGGCCGTGGTACTTCACCGGACGAGCGCGGCAAAAGCTGTGAAAAGATGTTATGCTCCGCCATCTCGTTAAATGATATTACAAAATCTAATTTGCAGGCGATGATATAAATGTGGCTCTATGAATGACGAATCCATACAATCCAGCGACAAAAGCGGAAACATCGATCAAGCCGTCTAACAGACAAAGCGCTGGAAGCGGCGACGCCTGTCGTTAGAGACGTGACAACGCATTTAGCGTCGGATCCCGACCTCGGCCGATCTCAAGTGTAACTATATTGAACGAGTTAGACGCTTCCGCGTTACTCTCCGCTTTGAAACGCTTGAGTAGCTGGCCACTGAACCAGATGACAAAAACAACGAGATCGAGAAAAAAAAAACAACGTATGGCCAAGAATTTGACATTTAAATTTCGAATCGAATTCGTATTCGATTTTCGAACGTCAATTTTGTTTGTGTGTTAGTGTAATCAGTGTGTAGTAAACAGTTGTTATTTTATAATTCGATTTTTAAATAAGCATTTTTAACTTTTTAAATGGATTGTTTTACATTGTTAAGTGCCTTGGATTAGGATATGACAACTTTCATGATTACTATAAGGTGTCGTTATTTAAACACTCGAAGACTTATTTATGAAATTTTATTTTATATTCATTGGAACTTTCGTCATCCCGAGTTTTCGTCAATTTAATATATTTAGAAACGAAGTTCCATATTTGCTTGTTGCGGAGGGGTACCCTAGCAGGCAAAAAATGTCCGTAACGCTATATAAATTAAGAGAATTTTAAAGTAAAGTATTTTTATAATATTAAAAATGTATACTCGAATAATTAATATTTTATATCGAAAAGAACTTGAAAGTAATATTTTCATAATGATATTTTTACAACTTCGTTCCTGTCTGGTGTCCTGCGACACTACACTTTTTTTTATAACATATAATGCGATATCGCCACCGGTGAACGGTTTTGGTATTTCTTTTTTCAAATTTTCAAAAAAAAATACCTAAAATTTGAATATAAGATCGAAAACGATACAATAATTGTTCTTCGGAACATCATAACAGATTTATATCAAGAGATACTATATTAACAATCTTCTCATAACAAGAAGATACGAGATACGTTTTTATTAAGGAACTAATTTAATTTAGTATATAAAAATCGAAGATAGTATCTAATATAGGATAATGTAAGCCGACCTTCCGACTGATTTGTCGCGACCCACTTTTCATTTATTACGTAGTTGCACGTTGGTCTATGGCATCTCGACCAATCAGCGATCAGGATTTTTCGACCATTGGCAAATGTATTATTGTGATAGAGCCAAGGTGATCGAAATTTAATTTATTCCAAATTCAAAATGGTCGCAGTATTACGTGCGATATTCAGTTTTAATCCATAAAAAAAAAAAAAACTATAAAAAAATAAATGATATTTCAAATTATTTTCAAATGAAAAACGCAAATATTCAAGATAATATTAGACAACCACCGACCGCCTTCGTAGTCTAGCGGAGTAGGCGCTTGTCGTAGAAACCGGAGGTCGTGGGTTCACACCCCGCGGGGGGACAACGACTTTGTGTTGCTGTTTCTTGGTTGGTTCAGGGCAATGCGGGCTGATCACCCGATTGCCCGAAAGTTGATCCATGCGTCGGATGAGCATGTAAAAAGTCGGTCCCGGTTGTCAAGAAAACCTTTGACAATCGTGAAAGGATGCCAGTGCCTTCAAATATCCTGACAACTAATACAACCTTCGAATACAGTTTATCCCTTTGTGTTGCAGAGGTGTGATACCAATCGCTCTGTATAAAAACTGATATTCAGGTAATATTTGGCTGGATTAGAAGCCGACCCCAAGTAATCTGGGAATTAGGCTAGGAGGAAGAGGAAGAAGATTAGGCAACCACCGCTTTTTTCATTTCATTATTTTGGTTTTTTTATTCATTATCAGTAGTAGAAATACATTGCGAGACCAAACAACTTTAAGAATAATTATTATTTAATAGCGTTACATTTAAAACTCTTTTCCATGATTAAACTGACTATCCGCACAAGTATCACTTGGTAGTATCCGGTTTGTAACTAAAGGGTTTTATTTTCACAGAAAACAGCGAAATTGACTTCAAAAGCCAAAGTGAACGTTCGTGGAACAAAATTTTCGGATATTATGATTTAAAAAAAAAAAAATGTTTTTCGTCAAAAATATACCAAGTAATTTCAATAAAAAAAAAAATTGAAAATCAGTTCGTAACTAACAGAGAAATCATCAAAAACACATATTAAAGAAGCGATCGAACTGAGAACCTCCCACTTTTTTGAAGTCGGTTTATAAGAATCTTAAATCGGTGCATACACAGAGAAATTAGGAGTAAACATCCATGTTTTTTACACCGGTCAAATAAGACCCTCCGCTTTGAATTTATTTTTCCATAGCGACACGTTGACAAATAATTAAAATGAAAAAAAATCACGGTCAAAATAACAACTCATTACAAAACTTGATTATATTATCTGTAGTTATTTTTTACGGAAGAACAGCCTAAACGCTCTGCTATATACCTTCTTGTGTACCTACTTTTTTTAATAAAAAAGAATTTTAAAAATCGGTTCCTTAAGCAACGGAGAAATCCGCTAAACAACATACAGTCAAATTGAGTACTTCCAACTATTTTGAAGTCGGTTGAAAACCTGAAACACACGTTTCTGTGTGTGCGAAGTATACAAACGAAATGTTTGTGTAACGAACGATCTTGGCAACAAACGGTGGGCGGGTGATCGTGCCGTGCGACGGCTAAATTGACAGTTTGGGAGTAAAGTACTAGGGTGACAATATCTTAAGTCGTTTTATGGAAGTCCTAACTGTACTATGCGCTTTGAATTGCCTTAAATTTTATTTACTAAGAGGCGATCCTGAGTTCGATTCCGGCCTAATAGTAAATGAAAACATCGCGAAGAAACCTGGATATCAAAGAAATAATCTTTATGAGATATGTGAAGTCCACCGATCCAAACTTGGGGCACGTGGTGAACTATGCCCTATACCCTGTCTTAAGGCCTTTGCCCAGCAGTGGGACAATTTGAAAATAGGCTGTAAGTAAATTTTCATTTCTTGACTTCTAAAGTAAAATATTTCTCAAGAATTGGGCTATGAGATCCAAAAGCTCAAATTTTCCAATAAATACGTATAGCTACTCGGCGCGGCGCCTGTTCAGCTGTGAGTGCAACATAGGTCATCGACCGTCAGAGAACGCCCCATCCTTTCTTTTGGAACGAAGTTTCTTATGTATTTCTATAGTCTATGTATGATGGCTATACAGTGTCTAATGTATAGTCTATGAGGGTGAAGGTTTATTTATTTTGTTATTTATTTTTTATATTCCTTTTTATTTTTTCACTTATTTTTTATTTATTTATTATTACAGTTTGCTATTTATTATTATTATATCTTAATCATGTAAATATCTATTTTTATATATTATTATTATATATGTTTTTTTAAATATTGTTAACAATATACAGGTGTTAGACGATTTTGTAAAGTAGATTTTTTTTTAATTTTTATCGCTATAAAAAAAACAATAATAATTGTGTACCCGAATAATTATTTTCTTTATACCCCTCGAAAAGAACTTGAAAGTACTTACTTATTAGTCACATACGCACAGGTTTTTTATTTATTTTTTATTGATCTCCGATTATCCACACATGCGTATAACGTGTGGACAGCGTAGCCTCATTGCACTATTCGGCGCATCGCGTACCACGCCAACTGTGCCGCTCCGAAATATTTCGCGTCCACGGTCTTACGAAATCTTGTGACACGATTCAGCCCCATGTCAAATGAACGTGGCTGATTGGGCGTTTATAATACTAGTCGCTGCACGCGGTTTCGTCAGCATTTTCCTTGGATTTGTGTAAAGCTCTACGTTTATTCAGCTTTTGTATGTGGTAGAGCGTAACATCTTTTCACGACTATTGCTGCTAAACTACGGCCATGCTCGCCCGCGAAATTAAACCTTTTGCAAAGTCGGCATAAAATAAAGTATGCATGACATTTGGGGTTTGCCGGATCGGCATTCCTTTTCTCGTCCAAATCCATAATCCCGACTCTATCTTGTCCAAAAACCTATTCTATCCAACTTCTCTATTAATTAGCAGTGAAATAAGTAAACACATAAACAGATACGTCCAGTGGAATATGATATATACAACCTCCTTTTTTGAAGTTGGTTAAAACAAGAATAATTTAAACCGGTTCATAGGCAAAAGAGAATGAACAAATACACGCAAGGAACAATAAATTTTTGGTGTATGTTAGTGTTTTATTGTAACCTCCTTTTTTAGGATGTCGGTTAAAAGGATATGCTTTCATTTGAGAGACTGGTGCTTAGCATTACGGAATCGAGGCCGAACACGTGGCCGACCGGTCGAACACCCTTCTATTTCTGAAAGTGGCAACACTATGCATGCATCGAGGAAACGGCCCTCGCATTGAACTCTGGTAATGGTAACATTATTCAGACGGGCCCTTTGACCGATTTCGAAATGTCTACGTTTTAATATCACACGTGAAGTCTTTATGATTGTTTCTTTTAACTAGAACTTTTTTTTAAATTACTATCATATAGAATAGAAGACATACGATGCCATTGCAAAAACAATTTTTTTTTTCAGTTGGAAAATAAAACTACTGTATTTTGGATTTTGTTTGCGTTTGCATGCACTTACATAACTTTACAGCTAGCGTAAAGATTTAGCTTGAAGTAAAATAACTACTTTCAAAGAGAACAGCGAAACCGATTTTTTTTTAAATATTTTGATTTAAAAAGGAAACTGTTAGACAAATCTTCATGCTCTTAAATAAAAAAGGAATTTTGAAATAAGGCTCATAAATAAAAAAAAATACAATCGAACTGAGAATCTTCTCCTTTTATGCAGTCGGTTGAGAAAGAAACTAATATCTATGTGCTAAGACGTTATATTATAAAGAAATAACTGTTCCTTTGTTCTTAGACACATCTCCAAATAATACCTCGTTGTGGGTAGGATAAAATAAAAAATAATATAGACGACTTCTGGGTATGATGGCCATGTCTACCCTTTTCTTTTCTCTCCAAATCCTTAATCCCGACCCATTCCATCCAGTAAAACTATTCTTTCCAATTTCCCAGGTTGACAACGCGCTCACCACTCTTCGGATATTGTGTGTCTATGAGCGACGGGATCGCTTAACATCAGGTGCACCGTCAGCTCGTTTGTCTTCCTTTCCATAAAAAGAAAGGTCAGCAGGGGTAAGTGGGAGACTTAAGCCAGCTCTATTCATTACAATAAATCTACATTAACACGAGCAAAGTCGCGGACAAAGGTTGTGTTACAAACTTAAGTTAGACGACAAAGACTTACTTGCTTTTTAGTTTCGTGTCTTACATAAAGGCATAGCCGAGCACTGAGTCATGCTCAGCTCTCAAATGTCGATAGATAACTGTTACTAACTGGCATCGTCGAGCTTTTGTTAGTGACAATACATATCTATAATCAAATATACACTAGTGCAGTCACGAAAAAAATTAGTTTAGTCTTATTGAAGGATTAACGAACTTTTGTTAGTGACAGTACATATCTTTAATCAAATATTTACTGGTACAGTCACGAAAAATATAGGTTTAATCGAATTGTGGTCTTAATCACTAAATTAAATGCACCAGTACAATCGCGAGACATTTTTAACTTTAATGTCATTTTGTTAATGGGACATTTTTGTTTTATAGACACTAATTTGACAGTACTGGTCTTATTTTAAGTTAATTTGCATCATCTCCTCTGTTAAGTATATCATATGAATTGACGATTGTTCTAGAAGAAACAAAATCTCATAGTTTTTCAAGATTCAAGTTGTATTTGATAACTACATTATATGTAAACATTGTGGTAACATTATTAAAAAGAATTTTATGAAAGTTAATCTATATAAAGTTAATATATCGTAGGGTTAAGCGTGTTTGTGAACTTAACTGTTCACATTAAGTTCACGCAGTCGTGTCAGACTGTTGGTCTCGGAATAAACGTTCAGTCAAAGACAAACAATCTGTTAGCAGTCAAACATACAGACCGTTAACTTACCGTATATGCTAAATATACTATCGTATATAACCACAAAGTAACTATGCAAGTTTACATTGACCTCAAGCATCAGTGACAAAGATGCAAATACATATTTTAGAGAAAATTTATGGGAATATTATGAAGGTGAAGTTTGCTTGTTTGTTAGTCGAACGCGCTAATCTAAGGAACTACTGGTCTAGAATTGAAAAAAACTAAGTGTTGCATAGCCTATTTATCGAAGAAGGCTTCAGGACCAATAGGAACGGTGCATCAATTAAATATATTGGAGGACAGGTAAAAATTTACATAGTATATGAAAAAAAAAATTCTGACCGAATTACGGCCACGGCGGCCAATCTACTCCGAGATATAGTGTACAAGTGTACGCGCAAACACAGGTGCACTCTCTGTTTTGTTTTACTCTCATAGCTCGATGAAACGGATATCGGACATGATCGTAGAGATATCAGGCGCAGGACCGACTTTTTACATTTTCTTCCGACACATGGTTCATCTCTCTTTTCAGGCAATCGGATGATCGGTCCGCTTTGCCTTAATCCACATGAAACAACAACACAAAGTCATTGTCATTGTGGGATTCGAACCCGCGACTTGCGGTTTATAAAGCAAGGGCTTATATAAATATAAGAATGGCCATTCTTATCCGATTCCTCTCCACCTTCAGATGTCTGGTAGAAAGTGCCTTTAGGCATTAAGTCCTTCTATACTTATGCAAGACCTATATATATGTAACTATAAATAAATAAATATTGAACAAAATTCAGTCACGTTAAGTCACGGCTGGCAGATGTAAAAAAAAACAAATTATTTTGTATACGTAAATATAAAAAAAAATAATAATTAATTATTAATATAAAATAATTGCGTCGCCACGTCTCACACATACACACACTGCGCACATTCTATCATATCCCGAACCAATCCTATCCAATATATCGATTCTATCCAATTTCCCAGGATGACAACGCTCTCGGAACTCTTCGATGTCGCGGGTGTCCTTGGACGACGGCATCACTTAATACCAGGTGAACTGTGTGCTCATTTGTTTTCCTTTCCGTGAAAAAAAATATAGCGTGGCGATGCGTCGCCACGTCCTCTATCGTCACGCCCACAATCAAGTTTACCCTAGCCTATAGATGTTTCACATAAGTAACGATACATTTAATGTATGACATTTCGTCACAAGCACGTATCCTTCCTTCCTTCCTCGAATAATATCGAAAGTCTACTATTATATCAAAATTGTACACGCGAAAATAGTCTTTACGATCAGCAAGATGCACAAAATTCGCGCCAAATTCGCACAGACCTATAGAGTTCACGTAACACGAAAGTAGACAAACGCATTGTCAGAGCAATCTGATGTTGCGAAAGATGCTCTCGGATCTCAGAGCTTTGGTAATCTCTGATTCAGCTTTCGTTTTATAATCTGTGCAGTTTCAATCGATATATAGAGCGGATGATGACTTCACAAAGACTGCATAGAGTCAAATATGCATTGCTTTTGGGGTTGCCCTTTTCTCTTCCCTCTCCTTTCCCCTCCAAATCTTTATTCCCGACTCCATCGTATCCAATACAATTATTCCGGTTACAACGTATTCGCGACTCTCCGGATCTTGTGCGTTCAGGGGCGACGGGATCGCTTAACGTTATGTGAACCGTCTGCTCGTTTGTCTTTCATAAAAAATGATAGATATGTTTTGACGCGTAATTGATTTCGTTTTGTATTATATAATTAGTCCGTAGTTCCTTCTCTGGAAGTCATATTAAATGCTGGTATATTTTTCTTATAATTGGTTATGAACATAATTAAATTTCACACTGTACCCATAAATATTTAGAGTCACTTCACGCAAAGTAACGAATTTTAGTCATACATTATTAGTGCTAATTGACTTCGTGAGTATTAATTTGCGAATAAAAAATCTTTTTTTTATATATTATATAAATGTAAAAACAATGATTTTAGAATAAAATAAATAGTTAAAAATCTGACTTTCTTTATCAATGTACGATAGTCAAAGAATTTCGATGGTCTGTGTTTTTGAGGAAACGCAAAGATTCAAAAATTAACTGAACTAATTTCTTAATAATTAACGTATTAATATAACCCTAAGAAATATTGCCATGAAAAATCAATAATCAATAATAAATAATTTTACATAAAATCTATTTCAGCCATCAGAATCTGAAACTACACTAAACAACTTCGTCAGCAAAATAGAATCTTTCTTGCCATATGTTAAAAAACGCCATATGTTCAAAAGGTGATTAAACTTTTTAACATTTGTATCCAAATGTACATTTAAATATTAGAAAGCACCGAATAACGATGGCATCACTTGACCGCGTAATAACCGTGTTACATTCACTCGTTTTTATGTAAGTAACGAAATGCAACGGAGATGATATCAGCCGCCATCTCGTCGCTTCCCGCGCTTTTGTGTATGTCTTATCTGTGCAACAATTACCTGAAAAAGAAGAAAAAAAAACACATAAGTTAAAAAGCATATAATTTTCAAAAGATTTGCGAATAATAGACATTATAAGTGAAAAAAAAATATTTATTAAGGCATAGCAAAACCTCCAATGTTTTTACGAGGAATAAGAAGACAGAGGACAGTTGCCACAGTCAAATTTTAAATACAAGAGGGTGCAGAAGGCAATATTATATATTATATGCATTATGAATACATTAAATTAATTAAAAAAAAAAACATTACACACATGCCATGAACATACACATAAGCATATAATATGACAAGCAATTTGCTCTTAAGAATATTATATAAATTGCCAAATGTGAAAATAAATGAAAAAAACCAGCCCGGTGGTCCCGCAGACCGCTTGACAAAATGAATACAAAGTTCATTTTGCGGTTGGCTCCATACATTTTGTTAGGACGACTGTAAGTACATAAGTTGGTAGAGTCGTATAAAATAACTATGTATGATAGCGTGTCCGCTATAGATTTCCTTGAAAGTACATACTCAAAGGTATGTAGCACATTTTTTGAAATCACTTTTCGTTGTAAAGGAAGTGAAAATAATTATTTTTACCTAATTTAGAAACCAAATTTTGGATCTTCGTTATACATCTCTTTGCCAATTTTCGTGGCAATCAGTGCAAATACGACGAAGTACGAACCCGGACGGACAGACGGTCAGACACGAATAAACTATAAGGGTTCCTAGTGCTACGGAACCCTAAAAGGGGAAAAGTATTTGATGTTTTGAATACTGTGCATTTGTTAGAGCAGGACTAAGGAGTTTGACGTTCTAAATGTCACTAGTGCGTCTAGGCTACCGTCAGCATAAAAATTATGATTATTAGTCTGCGTAATATATATTATTATTTATTATATTTGTTACAAATAATAATGTCAGCGGAAGTCGGTGTGACTGTATATGCATTAAAATGTAAATTCGCAACATGCCTCGTTATTTATGTGCCGAGTACATTTATAATTTTTTTTTCATTAAATTTTTTGAATGATATTTTTTTTTTGATAATTGGGGTATTTCAAATATGCATGAAGTAGATTACTTCCTATTAGCAACAATTAATTGACGGTCCTTAGTATGCGTATACAAAATTAAGTCGACTGACGTGCATCCGACTAAGAATGACCTCGAGTTGTCAAAAAACTGTCAAAAATAATGGATAGCGACATAAATATTTGAGAAAAAAAAACTGAATCGTTTTTTTTTGGTAGAATAATAAGATATGCGTAATTATGACTATATTTTAGGCACGGAGGGAGGGTCTCAATTTCAATGTTTCCATTTTTAGGCTTCCTTGCACACACACGCACGCACGCACGCACGCACGCACGCACGCACGCACGCACGCACGCACGCACGCGCACACACACACACACATTCACACTCTCTCTCACAGACACACACACACATGTATGTATGTATGTATGTATGTATATATCTGTTTTACTGACCTTACCTATATTTTTCGATTTGACAGCTATGACGCCCACATAGCAAAGGGTCATGCACATTCTTTGTTGACCGGCATTACAAGTGCTTTGAAATTTTGAACATGCATATATTCATACAAACATTATTTTTCTATGAAATTGCTTAAATCCCTTAATATTATACATATAAAAAAATCACGCGTTTAAGTCTGTTGGGGTCTCAGGAACGATTCCCGAGCGGTTTTACGCACAAATGATTTTGACAACAAAACCTGACGTACTACGTATATTAATAAAAATACCTAGAATTTTTCGCACAGTATAAGCTATTCTTACTTTTATCGACCAATAAATCACCTTCATTCTCCTATGCTTGTGTTCTTTAGTTTCTTTTGTAAAAACAGGACAATACGACGCGATAAAATTCTATTATCCTCATCTTTTGCGACCTCCATTTTCTGAACCGGTTTAGCTATTAACACGAAAATCTATACAAAACCAAATTAGAATTGTATATATAATATGATAGAATATATAACACGTGGTGGTATGGGCCCTTGATATGTAAATCGGTGGTCGTGGGTTCGAATCGCGCGGGGACAATGGCTTTGTGTTGTTTCTTGGTTGGATTAAGGCAATGCGGACTGATCACTCGATTTTTTTTTTATGTAAAGGCAGACAAACGAGCAGACGGTTCACCTGATGGTTAGTGATTCCGTCGCCCATAGACACACGCAACATCCGGAGAGTTGGGAGTGCGTTGTCAACCAGGGAAATTGGATACAATAGGTTTATTGGATAGGATGGGTCGGGATTAAGGATTTGGAGGG
>JAOCPS010331948.1:0-12731 GCA_025505425.1 Graphium colonna | reverse complement strand
CTTCCGAATGGAATGCTTGCTTCAATGATTGGTTCCATCGTATGGAAAAATGTGTCAAATTTCGCGGAGAATACTTCAAAAACCAATAAATACATTTTTAAATAGTAATGTTGTGTCATATCCTTAATTCTCGAAATTTTCAGTGCCGCCCTCGTATCGATATATTGGCCGCTTGAACTCCATAATAGACTTCTATTGGTAATTTATTCATATTATCATAATATATTCGATGGTATAGACAAATAATATCAATATATGTAGAATATTATTAATACTTTTACAATGTCTTGTTAATGCTTTATTTCAATCGGGTTTCTAAAACATAGTTTTGGTATCAATATATTTATATGAGTCCGTTTGGGCCTTAAATGTGGGCACAAATAGAAGCATCTATAGGAGACCTCCATCAATCGACATGCATCAAAGCAATTTCCGATTAGTTTCGTCAATTTCCTCTTTAACCATTTTCCTCTGATCTAGCCACATAATTAAGTTATTGATTGGCCTTCGTCACGCGATTATCGTTATTTGAAAACGAATAAAAAGCTTATATTAATTGCAAAGATCATAGCGTATCTTTCAAACTGAATAACATAGAAAATATATCAGCATTGGATTCTAATATTTCACATCGATAGTCTTTTAAATTTCGAATAGTACCTGACACCATTCGTTCTTAGAGCGGTAAACTTTTCGATAGCGTTGTTCTTGCATCCCTCGTGGCCGATGTTGCAGGCGAAAGTCAGTACAAAGAATCTGTTTAAAATCGTTGTTAGAGAATCGTTGGGCCTGACGTCATATCCAAGGACATTGACCACGGTGTCCAAATATTCCAGGAGAACAGCCTGCAATAATAAATTTTATTAAAGCTATTTATTTATTAAAATCAGTAAGGAGTACACCATCTATATTCATTGCCAGACAAAAGAAACCTTCTTTTACCTCTCTGGCTTGTTTTTATTAGAACCAAATGTTTTATTATAACGAAGTGAGTCAGTTTATAACAAATATTTTAAAAAGGCAATTGTTATGTTTTGCAAAGTTTATGAATTTAATATTATAAGAATATTCAAGGCACTTCTAATACGATTTTATGAACAAACTAAAAAAAAGATATTTTAATTTTTGTTACGTGTATTTATTTATGTTTGTCTTATCAAAATTATCTCATTTAAAAACAATAAAAAATCATATTTTTTTCGTAAATTTTTAAAATCACTCTGCTTACGATTTTTATTCGCAAATAATTGAAATCAATAGAGAATGTTTATGTATGAGACACGTGTCTCATACATAAACATTCTCTATTGATTTCAATTATCTAAAATTTGGAAGAAACGTAATAGTATTAACGCAATAAAATAAAAAAAATATAAATTCACGCCGTAGATATCGGCCATATTGACACTGATTATGACGTCGTCGAATTCTGATCAATGCAACATGGTAAAATAAAATAATTTAGCCAACGTCAGAAACAAGTTAAATCTTTCATACATTTTAAAATTTCCAACAAAATCACTTAAGACTGTTTCGGTTAGGTTAGTTAATTGCACATATACTCGTATAAGGAGACCTTAATATATAAGCAGCCCCGCGAAGCGACACGTCAGCGTGCACAATTCAGTGATGGCGATTTCCACAGAAATTACGATCTTCATGTTTTTTCAAATAAACCAAGCGTTTCATTTTATAATTTTTATTATATTAAATGTCAATCTAGTTTTACTATTTCTAAGTGTGCTCCGCTCTAGAAATAGAAAATTATATTCTTAAATGTAGGTAGCGTGTAAAAGATATTATATGCGAATACTTACGTCAAACTCAGCCAATGTGTCAGGCAAATGCAGGAACCTATTCCTGAGCCAGCTAAATCCTGTGATAGCTGGGTACCAAACAAAGAAGCTGGTATCTTGCTTCAAGAATTCTAGAACTTGGAAGCCAAGATCGAAAGTTATCTTTTCAGCTCTCATTAATGCAAATACATCATCAACGATCTGTAAGACAAAAAACAATGTTGTTTTTAAATTATGTTGCGATCAATAATGAGACTTCTTACTCATTTAACTCGTTATTAATGCACTCTTTCATAACGATCTATATGGTGACAAGTTTACGAAATATTTGGACTCAGGCTTAATTTCTAGAGGGTCTTTTTTATTTCATTATCAATATGAGTGTTTGATAATATAAATGTTGTGCGAATTGCGTCCATTTTACGGTAGACGCGGTGGTCCTTAAAAGTCGACTCTCCAACGTTTCGTAGCCAAGTTCAAGTCTCCTTTCACGTACGGTTCAGTAAAAAACAAATTAGAAGAAAGCAAATATAAAAATCGACTTCTGGACATTAAGAGAGAAAAGCACTTTACGCACTGCACTCAGACCAATGCGTTTATCAGGTATTGCGTGTTTATACCGTGGAATGGTCGGCGGTGTGTTCCCCCTATCATCCATGGTCGAGTATGATGCAGGAACATCGTATAATACTATTTTTAATAATTTATAACACTTAAAACGTGTTGTTGAGCCAAAAATCGATGCCTTTTAAATTAATTTTAACATAACATTTTCATAATTTGTATACAATTTTATTATTATGTTAATTTTTATATTTCCAAACATATACACGTACCTGAGCTCTATTTAAGCGATGAATACTGGCATAGTTTGCTTTAAGAGCGTTGGCAATTCTAGTCCACGTTTCCTCGTCATAATTAACGCGATAAATACCTAATAAAATAATAAAATATTTAAATAAGTATTATATTTGTAACTATGATACAATATGATACGTGATATGATCCGTCTAAACATTAGCTGCTTAACTTGTAAGAGCCGTTGCGAATTGATTAAAATGTTCTCTATTCCAATTAAGCAAGCAAGCAAACAAGAAATCTTACAGGTTTATTATAACTCTATAAATTTTAAAGTTATTCATGTCAAATAAAACAAAAATAGCATACTTTGTTGAATCACTAATACAAGAAAACACTTAGTAAAAATGCAACTGAAATATGTATAAAACAATTTTCCCCTGTAAAACAAAACGTTATGCGTCACTCAACACATTATAAATAACATAGAAACTAATTGTTTATAGCTGTTCCTATGTACTTCTCTTCACATCGTCTTATTGAACGCTACTGACCATTATGTTCTACGTGTCTACCAGTATGAGGTTAAATTTATAAGCTAAACTTTAAACAAAACAATTAATGCGCGTGTTATTATTTAACCATTGTATATCTAGGTGCAGTATGTTATCATACTGCATCTATATATACAATGGATCTGCATAATAATATCTTTTAATTAAATACCTAAAAGTTGTGTAGTTCGTATTTTTGATACACTTATTACTTTAATAGGCATTAAACATAAACACGGTTATATACATAATAGTTAAAATAAAAAGCAATTTTGAAGTTTACCTTTCTGCTGTAAATTAAATATAACCCAATCATAGCCGGCTACCTCCCGAATCTGATAGCTCTCTCCGGTCATCACATGTGAAGGTCGAAGATTGTTCCAGTTAGGGTTGGCGGATGTAGTGTAGGTGAGGGGTAGTGGCCAAATTTGATTAGTAGGTAGGGTACTAGGACTAATGAAGAATCGTTCCTGAAATCAAAAACAAATACATGGTTTACACATTTTCCTTCAAAAGACGTAATTTGCTAAGTGACAAAATTTAAGATTAATCTTTCAATGGGAATGACGCACCTTGCTGATTTAGCCATTGCAACCGATATTTTTATAGTGATATGCATTTTCTATACATTTTCTTGTTGCCAACACGAATTGAACTATTTGGCGATCATTTCATTTGTTTGATCGTTTCCCTTTTCCACAAAGGAAGAGACAAAAAAGGGCAATAAATCAAAGCAATTTCAAACCTTATGTTATAGAGCAAATACTTGTATTATGCAGATTTCTGTGCAATATACACATAACTTGACCCCGCCGTCTATACAGGATTACTTAGCACATCCATTACTGGTCTTTGGCTGTTTTATATCATTAACTACTATTAAGTTTAAGTAATGGGTTAACTTTTGCAAGGATCAGGTTGACTCACATATATAATAGCGAAAGGGATCGTTTTTCTAAGCTACACCATACCAACCTGTGATAGGTTAATTATCCCGTTTTCTCGATTCACTTGAACATTCAACACTGGATATCCGGGTTCTTCAACCCAATACCTCATCAACTCAGCAATGACTACGTTGCCATCTAATGTGGAATCTTCAGTAACTGCTCTTGTGAAACTGCTATAAAGATCAGAGGGGAATGCGTACTCATACGACCTGGAAGAAAACGATTTTAAAGATAATTTATTAACGGAAAACTGACGGTTATCAAAAATTGAGGTGAATTTTATTGATATTTCTGTGCTTATTTTTGATATTTTCAGCATGTTTACAATATGTAAAGTAACAGACAAGATATGATCATTTTGTTTAGTACATCGTCTGAGTGAAATTACTTTCAAATACATTAATTACCTGTCAACCAAAAAGTAGTTCAAAGCCTTCCTAAAAGTTGTCTCAGAGACAAGATGTTTAAGCATCAAGAGTAGAGCAGCCCCTTTAGTGTAGCTAATACCAGTAAAGTGTCCCGTAACTTCTGCAGGCGAATTGACCGTATGCTGAAGAGCTCGCGTTGCTGTAGATGCATCAACAGAAAGAGCGCTTTGCAGGTAGAAAATATTAAATTGACCTTCTAATTCCATGGAGGGATCCACCTGTATATGAACAGAATATCTTAAGGGCAAGTAAATCATCAATTTGTATTGTAACAAATGGTAAACAAAATGTATAAATTAACTTTTCACGGTTTATATTTCTCCCTTCTATATGAGTTCACAATGGTGCTAAATCGGTAATAACCACCCATTATCAAAGATTTAAAATTTACTGTCAAGCTGTCAAAAAGCTACGTACTTCCTTTTTTATATTTTATTTGCTATTTCTGGCCCATAATATTACATTAAATAAACTGAAATGATCTCAGATAGTAATTAGTGATCGGTAAAGGGATTGACGTCTGTCAGCCAGATAGATGGTCAGACGATTATATCATGTTTTAGCTTCCGCAGTGAAACCTGGTCAGTATTGTAACTATTGAGTAATGTATAGTTTTAGTTCACGCATTTTTTGTCTTCAGACTCCTGTTATCTCTCACTTCACCCTCTCAAGTGGCATCGCCGAGCGGTGCGTTTGCGTCGTCTTCCGGACGGCGCTCTTTAGAGACTTTAAGCCCTATGAATAACGGTACAATTTCTATAACAAATTTCCAACAATGATAAAATTGCAACGACGGTAATTGTCACAATCATCCTATTTCGGCTTCACAGCCCACCGTCTGTACCACCTCTACATAACAGCAAATTTGATTTCAATGACCTAAATTCCAAATTATTTTTGGACTGTATTCATTTTTATTATAACAATGAACCAGTACTTAAAATAATTCCAAAAGGCGCAACAATGGCGCTTTCTAAGTTTTTATTGGGTTGTTTTCAAAATTGCGTATCCAACATTAGCAAGTCTAGTTGGGAAAATCTTTCTACGTGAAAGTATTGCCGCTTGCATGTTAATAAATATTTATCAAAGTCCGATATATCCCAGCTTAAAAGCAATTCTATTCAAAAAAAAATTAAATCGCCACCTTTCCCATCCGTAACAAGAGCTTCCCGTAAATTCGATAAAAAGCCGTTGAATCCAAAGTGATCGATGGCAACTTGAACGAGTATATAGTCGTAGCAATTTTAAACATTTGTTTTAATAAAGTTGCGGAAACTGACCCCCTTATTGGGTTCGACACTGTACCTATACCCTTAAAGATAAATTTAGGCACTTTATGGCATTTTAAATTTAATTTTGTTCTACATTTCGCAGTAACAAAACTACTTTAAGTGGCGGAATCTATTAAAGCGCGTACTATATGTCGTTTATCGTTTGCATCCGTCGCGTACGCTTGCCCAGCTCCTAGTAAGCACGTCGTACCCGTGGTCTGCAAAACATCACGCACATTGCAAAGCGATACGTCCTGATATGTCGCGTTTTTTTGTATGTCTGCTGGTGACGCTTTGACACCTAAATGCGACGTTGCATATTTGGTAGCGCTAGTGCGAGCAGCGCGATTTCCATCCAGTGCGCGAGGAGATCGCGGTTCTCGCTTAGGAGTCCGCGAGAGGAAGCGGGTTCACATCAACAATTACTTAATTAAATTTTGATTTACAAACGGAATTTATATGCATAACACTTAAATAGTTTTTTCAGCCTTTATTTTGTTTAATACATGAAATTCTTTCATCGAGCGAAAGTTTAATTAATTCTGGGCATCTATATAAATTAGCGTGATTACCCTCTTTGCAAAGAAGTAGACGGGAATGACCACAAGGTGCGGCAAACGAATGATTGGATTTTTCGATAGACTCTCTTCTCGAAAAGAAATCTCATGGACGCAACCATAAAAAGAGAACGAACTGTGTTTTAAAATTTTACTTTGTGTGCGAAAAATTTAAAACGACCTTACGGCGCTAGAATATATATTTCTAAACGCGAGTAGTAACACAATAAAATCCGACAAACTATCTAATTTGAGTGAATTCACATTGGAGACTGCCGTACAGTATTGATCGAGAAATAATTCATCATTTTTACTCGTTGTGGTATAAAAGGATTTAAATTCAAATAGACGTTGAACGTTCTATTTATCGACCAACGTCTGCCAAAGAACAGAATAGTTTTCCGCGTTCAGAACTATCCCCTTACATACTGCGAGCGTGCGACCTAACAATTTATTTATTAAATCTTGAACCCAACATTATGATCTGCCAAGTCTTGATTTTTATGAATAGTACGTTTGGACGAAGTAAAAAAATAGTTTTCATGACATTGGGTCAGCATCAAACATCATCAAATGTAGCTAAGTCATAGATTTATATTGAGGTAAAACTTGAGAAACGGATGTCGTGATATTTGTTGCTTGCAGTATAAGTTTATCATAAACAAACTAACGATTGCAGTGCATATCCTCAAACGCATATTATCAATGTATAATTAACGGTATATAATGAATTGTTCATTAATTCGATGACATTCAACTTACAATTTAAGCGATCCAATAAAATCATTCCAATAAAAATAAACCCTTCTCAAAATCATTAGTAATATTTTGCGAGCAATATTTTTTCATAAAATTGTTGCATTCGGTTAAATTTAGCATCACGTTTGCTAATTAAGACTTGACGATCGATATCTGCTGAGCGAGAGACCTTGTCTTTAGACATTTTTGCACAAAACTGATGAACAAGACAACATATAAAACGTGACTGTGGACGTAGTGACTATGAAAACCGGTTATAACCAAGTTTAATACGAAAACGGGTGAGCAATATTTTACAAATTATAAAATGCGACCAAGCGAGAACAAAGAGAGCGTGGTCCGTTCTGCCTAGTGGTCGAGTGTCATTGACTAAATATTAGCCAAAATGAGGGTATAATATAGATAATAACGAGGCACCAGAAAACCTTCGTCAAAAGCATCCTTCAAGTTACCCTTCTTCACTTGTACCAACGCCACCCGATTCATCCTTTCTGACATTATAAATGAACGAAAAGTAAATTTTCTATGCAACTCCGTCATCTTATAGTGGATCTGCCAGCGGCATTGATTGTATATCGTCACAAATTACACGATCTTTTTTTTTTAATTAAACAACTTAACGGATTCTATTGCAGTTTACTTTTAAATTTTATCGCTTGACGTTTCATACTCTTTGCAGCGTTCATGGTCACGGGTAGGACTGAGATGTTTCATGTCCTGATATCACTTGTTAATCCTGCATACCGTCAGCTGAATATCAATTTTTAGTCATATCTACGCAGTAACTACTAACTATTTAAAGAAAATTAAAAATAAACCGCGATAATCTATATATATCTGTTAATAAATTTTGTTTATTTATTTTACGAACTACATTCTTCTAATTCCTAGCACAATAAAATGTGTATATGAATCGTACTTGTTCACTTAATGCAACTTACCGCATCCATAGCGAAGTATTCTAAGTAGGTTGCAAATCCTTCATTTATCCAAACATTATCCCACCATCTACAGGTCACAAGATTTCCAAACCACTTGTGAGCCAACTCATGAGCAGTGATTGTGCCGATATATTTCTTATCCAATGCATTAGTTTCACCTTCTTCATATAAAAGGCGCACCTCTCTGTAAATAACAAAAGGATTATTATAATCTACTTCAAACACACATATATCAAAATGGAATTTTTAATATTTATAATAACAAATTAAATTAAAAAATTCTCACCTGTAAGTAACCAAGCCCCAGTTCTCTGTAGCGCCTGAAGCCCAGTATGGTGAAGCGATTTGATCATTTTTCATGTTTGGTGCCATCGTGTAATAATCTACTCCCAAATATTCTTCTAACCATTTGGTCAGTGGTGGTCCAACTTCCAAAGCATACGCTCCTTGCGTCTCAGCGTTGGGACGCGCAAGAATACGATATGATCTTTGAGGATCATTATTGTCTGCAATAACTTTAAATTCTTCGCTAATATGGAACGTTACTAAATAGGCTGACATTCTAGGGGTTACCTGGAATGTTTCCTTTATGCGGTCGCCCACGCTGTAAACAACAAAAATATAAAGTAATGTATAGTAGCAACTTAAATAGAAAAGACTGTGTATAGAAATTTTGTTACGCATATATAATATATAGAAGAAGATGGTTTGGGGTGCCTTATAATGCGCAAATCAACGCTCAGGACATGAAATAACGGATCAACAATTATACTATATCGCCTTTGTCATGTACATAGGTTGCATGCCTTTATCATGTACATAGGTTAAAGTGAGTTAATAATGTTAATCAAAATATATTTTACTTCCAATAAATTAAAATTTAAAAGTTATAAATAGCGTTAATGTTCTTTACCAAAATGAGATAGAAACCTTTTAAAAAAGTAAAGGAGAAAACTATTTAGATACTAGCTGCTCCCAGCGGTACCAACGTTAAAAATTTTCCCCTCTTTGTTGAGCTCCTTCTTGTCAAAGCGTGATTTTATATGTTACTCAATATGTGGACTTCTCAACAAATAAGAATGTTTTAATTTGGAATAATCTCAGAAACTCGGTAGCACGTTGAATCAAATAGACAAACTGTTCATCTTCATAATATTAATGTAGATTAGTGATGCCATTCGTTTTATTTAACGTTTTAATGTACTTGTTAGTCGTATCAATGCTTATACTTTGATTCATAACCAAAGCATGCATATCAATATGATTATTTGAGATGATAAAGATAACAAAGTGGCAATAATGCATAACAGTCTACAATGATTTTGAATGACTTTTAGCACTAAGAATTTGTTTTGATGAAATATGTAGTGGACTACAGTTCAAAAGTAACGTACGGGTATTACTCACCGCACTGCTGTTTCAATTGCCATGTTCGAGAATGTTTCAGTGAAGTTTAGTGGTCGATTGATAATGATTCTGAAAGTAGATTTAAATCCGGGCTCGTCGAAACTGGGGAAAGCTTGTCTGGCATTGGTTGGCTGAAGATGAGTTGCAGCATACCAACTGCAAGCGATGAAACTATGTAAAGCTTTTCAAATTTGGGCCTTTTTATAAATTTGACTTTAACATTTTTGACTAGATGAAAAATAAAGACAAAGAAAATAAAGATAAGTAGAAGAAATATTGAGATAACATCTGAACTTGAAAATGCAATGAATAATTCTATAAGGCTGAAATGTACTACCTAAATTTATGTTTTTCGAACATAAGGATATCATTATTAAAACGATAATTTATTGTAAATAATTTGTTGTAAATCTTAAATAACTTAAAATTTTTATTGTAGTAAAAAACGCCTATATCCATAAAGTCAACATAATTTTCCACATTAACTAAAGAGGGATTTTTTAAGGTATATTTTAAATTTTAACTTACTGAAGCCTGCCATCATTTCCTTTGTAATTTCCTCTAAATACACCTCTTGAAAGTGGAGTTTCATTAATATTGCCCAAGTATACAATTGTCCATTTGTAAACGCGGTTATTCTCCAATGTGACTCCATCTTCTAAATTGACTTTTAGGAAATGAGTCGCACGGATACGTTCAAATGGGTTAGTGCGATTTAGTGCCAATGGCAATCCCGAATCGTCTGTAAGAGTGACTGATAATATTTCACGAACATTCTCTTGGATGATCAAAGAATTGATACCACTTCTTGTTGCCTGGTAAAAAAAAATATTTTAAAACATACATGAATACCAAATAATATGTAAGAAGAAACTTTAGCTAAAATACACTAAAGCATTAAATGTCATTATTTTTGAATCTTAATGATTACATAATGAGCAGATATCTATTTTATGATAAAATAACTCTTAAATTTCCTGTTTCTATTGTGTGAAAAATGTTTTGGTGAATTATCTATCATGCTATATATAAAGATACCTTCTTCAGGCTATAAAGTTCAGCATATTACAAATCCTACTAAACTCATCAACCAGTTTGACCTTGGAGTTACCACCCCCTGTCATAAGAAGTAAAATAAATTATACCTGGCTTGTAAAATCCACCTTAAATATTTTAACTCTAACTTCTTCATTTACCCAGACTTTTCAACACCTAATTACATGTTTCTAACCCACTTATCTAATTCCCTATTAAAACTCTTTATTAACCAGTATCTTCATAAGAATAAGATATGAATGACTACAGATGATGATAAGAAGACGAAGTTAAGAAACATTAAGAGGTCCATCGACTCGTTTGCTGATATTTCTATGTAAAAGTAGGATATACGGTTTAGTAGTACCCCACCTATACACCTTTTCAATAGAATAGTTTGACTATAACCGTGTTAGTTCAGCAAACTCATATCATAGATTGCCCGAAAATAAACGTATTTATATTTTTTTAAAGCAAATGGGTTGCATGGTGGTCAAATCTTGGCTACTACATCCGTGATCAATATTTTTATTTGTTTCGTTTGCTCACTTCAATCTGATTACTAGGCAAGAAAACCAGACATAATTACAAGAATATTTTCATATGCAGTGATTAAAAATGGTCATTACATTTGAAAAGTTTTAACCAAACAGAGAACAGAATGCATGTTCATGACTCCAAAAGGATAGTTTATAAATAAGACAGAGTACAAATTAATACTTACTCTTACGTCTATGGTGACTATACCATCAAATGTAAAAGCTTCCCTAGTAGCAGTTGCATTAAAGTACGGTGTTATCTCTACATCGAAATGAATAGGATCAAGGTCTTCCGGTAAACGGTAAACGGTTTGATCGAGATTTCTTTCTAATGCAGATGGCTCGTCAAAGTAAAATGGTAAATCGGCTATGACGACACCCAGCAAAACTGGCAATAAGGCCAGTTTGATTAGCAGTCTCATAGCTCTGAAAATGAAGTAAGATATAGCTATGCAATTACCGTAATAAAAAAGTTCTGAAAATTTGCATACCTCACTCTCTGAAGCGACCTCTAAACTGATATATTAAAGCAGAACTCATCATATCAAGTCGACTGAACTGGTGTACTTAATCATGTTTTTATCTGATACTCCATATACTGATAAAACTATTTGTGTAATTTGATAATTTTGTTTTTTATAGTAAATGTTTAGGTAAAAGAAAATATAATGAGGTAAATTTAAAAAAGAAATATTTATAACCAACTTTAACAATTCAAGATTAAATCTAATTGATATTGTTTGCTAAATTTTAATATTGAAATGTTTGGTGTAATGGTATATTTTTTGTGTTAAAGATGATAAGCGGGCGGACGATTTACCTGATGTAAAGTAATCCCGTCACCCATGGACGCACACAACATCTGAAGAGTTGCGTGTGAATTGCCAGCTTGGGAATAAGGTTAATGGGAAATAGATTTATCGCGTAGAATGGATCATGAATATAATATGGATTTGGACGGGAAAGAAGTGGGAGAAAGAAGATGGTAGGAATAGCCATCTAGCAATCTAAAAAGCTCTTGGGTAGTTTATTTTATGCTGACTTTGTAAAAGACGGTGACATTTCTATGGTAAGCATGACCGCAGAAGTGCAAGAAGTTATTTGACAGGTGTTATGCTCGACCGCCTAAAATATATAGAATATAAAAAAATATATATAAGATGGTAAATATAAAAACTTTTGAAACGAGAAAATATGCGCAAACATACGTCATGTAATTAGAAAGCAATGCGAAACGTGAAAATTAAAGAAAAAGAGTGAAAGAAGTGTGTGTCTATGAGATAAAACAGGAAAAGTTTGCCACTCAACAACTTCAAAGCTACGCTAGCTATATTATTTAATGCTGACATTGTGGGTGATGTACGTCAGTAGTTAATTAAAAAACTGCTAATTGACCGCCTCCGTAGCCTAGTGGTATGTGCGCTTGCCTTACAAACCGGAGGTCGTGGTTTGGAACCCCGCGGGAGAACAACGACTTTCTGTTGATGTTTCTTAGTTGGGTTAGGACAATGCGGGCTGATCACCTGATTGCCTGAAAAGAAAGATGATCCATGCGTAGGATGGGCATGCATAAAGTCAGTCCCGGTTGTCAAGAACATCTTTAGCAGTCGTTATAGAATGTCAGTGCCTTCAAATATCCTGACAACTAATCCATCCATCGAATTCAGTTTATCCCTTTGGGTTACGGAGGTCGGAT
>JAOCPS010331838.1:0-12734 GCA_025505425.1 Graphium colonna | reverse complement strand
GGGTACACCCTTCAACCCGCCAGTTTTGGTCCGCGCTAGTTTCCCGTTACCACTCATAAGAGAGCGGCGGTTTTGTGTACCTACCTTGATTTCTCAGCACCTCTGAGTGGTTGACTAGTAGAAAATACTGTTCGCATAAAGTCCGCCTATGTACTTTACTTTGCACATAAAGTTTCAATATAAAAAACAAACGGGATTTTTTCTATTAAAAGTTGCTAAGTTATCGTAATTTCTCTTATATTCTTGATTTCACCAACCCTTAATTGATATGATAAAATTATATTTCTAATAGTACCAAAAAAACCTAAAACATTTTTTTGTCTTACAGATAGATGCATCAAAATTAAATGTACAAATAGCTATCTGCATAAGTGATGCTCGTACTGGCTTTAATTTTCCCTTTTATCGTACTCGTTACTAATTTAACTATCGATAGATATCAATAGTAATATAGGAATTATATTAGTCGTGGGCTGTATTTTATTTGAATATAACCAAGCAAGTAAAAGGACTTATTACAGAATAAAATAAAGCATTTCTAGAGTAATGCAAAATATGGATCTGTTCTCTATAGAAGTAGAAGACCGATTGTGGTAGACAAATAAGCTCGATCCTTATAAAAAATTGCATTTAAAAATTCCGGAAGAATACCCTGTAGGATAAAAAAAATATTTTAAAATTTTCTGAAAAATCGGGTCAGGACTTTTTCTTCTAAATCAAAATAACAAAATTGATTTTATGTACATTTACCTGTATCTCCGTCCTTTATAAACCAATTTCAAAAAATATTTTTAATATTACAGGTCATTCTTTATAGATAGTTCCATAGAATTTTAAAAAAATACGTTCATTAGTTTGTTTTTTATATTGAATAAATCTGGGCTTGCTCGCTCCTTCAGGTCATCCATGATAGATAGATAAGCAACGAATAGCGTAGATTCGTTGGGAAACATCCACCATCACGCTAGCATCATCGCGAGAGCTATTCTGTCCCCGTGAGGCCTGAAACAGCATGGCTTCCAAGATATGAATACATTTTGGCGATATATTTTACGTAACTCGGAATGATACTATTTAATACATGAAATTTTTTAACGTACATAGCGATTACAAACTCTTATAAGAGTTGAGCGTTGTCCAGTTGCATTTTACTTGTATTTAAGGCTTCTTCTTCGGTTTTATGTAAAAAAAAATATTGTCATCTCTATAATGAAAAAAAAAATAATTATTGGTTTACTAAAGTTATCAATAGTAGTAATATTTGTAAAAAATGCGTTGAATTTATTTTTCGAAATGATATCCTATATCATTTATGTTACTTTACGTCGACATATAAGTATAACCCAGATAAGTATGGACTATAATTAACAAGATACTGGAGTAATATATATTTGTTAATTTTAGTAATTAATCGAAAATATGTATAAAATAATAAAATTGTTTACTGTTCCTACCATAATTTATGTTCGGCTTCTGATCATATACAAAAAGATTTTTTTACGTACTGATACAGAGATTAGCACATTTAAACAAAAAAATAAAAGGACGCTTTAGCAAAAAAAAAAGGTTAAATTCTCGATCAATATCGGGCGACGGGTGTAGACACCAGACGTGTTATTTTTGTGCATAAAAATATTGCATCCTAGAAGAATTACATTATCGTAAGTACGTATACATATAATATACTTGTACCATACATATACACATACATACATACATAATTACACATATATACACACAAAAATTATCATAAACAATGAAGTTACTCTGCCGACATATATTTAAGCAAGTGCTTACGAACCAACACCTTAAACGCAAAGCGACTTTTAGCCATCCTGATCTTGAAACGTAGCGCATTCCACAAGATAACACATTGGATGAAGAAATAAGAATGTATGAAGTCAGAACGGTAAAAAGGATATTTAAGAAGGCGATTATACGTGGAGGGAAGATTTCTATCACTGACTTCACATTGATATTGAATTTGTGAAGATATATAGGACGGATAATAGAAAGAATCTTAAAAAGAGTATAGAGTAGTAAAAGCTCCGTCTTTGACGAATTGGTAACTACTGAAGTTGGGCTTGGTATGATGATACACGTTCATACTTACGGAGATTGAATACGAATCGAATGCAGTTATTAAGAAGTCGGTCTAGTTTGTTGAGATATTCTGCATTCAGGTCAAAGTAGCACACATCATCAAAGTCGATAACGGGGAAAATCAAAGTTTGCACGAGCATTGCCTTAGTCTGAGACGACAAGAAATTTTTTAGACGGTAAAAAATCCTTAGAGTGTTTGTGACTTTTTGGCTGACATTTGCAACCTGACATTTCCAATTAAGTGAACTGTCTATGTGTATACCAAGATTTTTAATATTTTGACTGATAGGTATGATGAAACTATTAAAGATAATGGGCAGGAGATGAGCATAATCCACCTTACATAAAGTGCGTGAGCTTCCAACTATAATCGCTTGACACTTAAGTGAATTGACAATTAACCCAAACCTATCAGACCAAGCTTTAATAATATCTAAATCTCGGTTTATCTTGTATATAAAATCTGAGAGACTGTCTATGATAGATGAAGCGTATATTTGACGTTAAAATAATTTATATAATATATATTATAACCTTAATTTCGTCATTGCAGTGTAACGTATGAAGCAAAGTTCATTAATTTTAATTACTCAACGTTTTATGATAATTTCAGCTGTGAACAAACTTGAATTTTTAATAATTTTAAAGGAAAGTCTGTCTCTGTTTGACTACTTTGTGTTATCACATATTTCGGCCACATTACACGAAAAGAGGAAAAAAATCTATAAAAAACTGATAGTTACTGGAAAGGTAGAGAGTAAAAGACCTAGAGGTCGAAGCCGCAAAAGATGGTTGGACCAGATCTCCGAAAAACTGGAGCTACCTATCAAACATACGCAAACGTCAAACATACGGTCATCAGCGTAAAGATGATACGCACATTGAAGATCATAAGTGATTAGATTTATTAAAACAGAAAATAAAAGTGGAGAAAGAATACCGCCTTGAGGAACATCAGTCACAACTTTTAGCCAGTCTGATGACATTTCATCTACAAATACTGACTGCTGGCGCCTCGTGCTTATTTGGAAAACATGGAATAAGAAAGGATTGCAAGAGGGATGCCGTGACTAACGGTATTAAAAGCGTTGGAGAAGTCTATCAAAACCAAAACAGTGACTTGGGAATTTTCCATACCTACTCTAATATCGCCAGTTACTTGTACGTGGTTGTACTGAGGCCGGGTCTAAAGCCAGACGAAAAGGATTTATTAAGTTGTTTCTATGTATAAAGCTTGAAACTTGTTTAATTTTACAAGCCCTAAGTACTTTAGAAAGAAAGGGCAGGATAGAGAAAGGTCGGTAATGATCAAGAATTGAAGGATTAGGGTGCTTAGGTAAAGGACGGACTAAAGCATTACCCTATAAGGAAGGGAAAGATCCAGATTCAAGTGAAAAATTAACTATGTGGGTAATTGCTGGAAGAAGGCAATCAAGGAGTGGAACAATCATACGTCGGCCGATTTTGTCGCATCCGACTGCATTAGATTGATAGACAGGATTGTTTTCTTGATTTCGTCAAAAGACACCGGAGAAAAATTTAACGGATCTATATTTGATCGCGTCAAACCATTTAAATAAGAAATTGTTTCACACATTGTCAGATGATTTATTAGAGAAGTAGTAAGAAAATGATGGTTTAAATCATCTAAACTGATAATGCTAGGAAGGGTTGATAATTGCAATTTGCCGATACCAAGTGTTCCAAGGAACTTTCAGATATTTGCAGGAAAAGAAGATGAAAAATTTTCAAGGATATGCCGGCGTGTAGCGTTGCGTATCATTCGATTACACCGGTTTCTTGCCGTTTTATATGAGGACCAGTTCTCTTCGGTACGTTACCGTTTAAATTTACGGAATGTACGATATTTTCGTCTCATGGCCATTCGAATACCCTCTGTCAACCATGGGGCTGGTGGACGTCTTAATTTTAATTTTTTAATAGGGGCATGAACGTCAAATAATTTAAGGATATTTTTGTTAAAAATGTGAACTTTGCCATTGATATCATGTCTCTAACAAATTCTGCCACTTAATATTACTCGTATCCGTACATAATTGCTTAAAGTTCATTCTAGCGAAGGAACACACGTGCAAAACCTTGGATTTGGGTTTAGGAGGTTTAAGGATATATGAAAAGAAAATAACATCATGATGGGAAAGTCAGGGGCAGGTTGTTGTCCGTGACAGGAAATCATGGTAAGATTAGAAGATAGGATTAAGTCAAGCTAAAAGTCTTCACCGGAGGGGTTAAGGTGCGTAGCTTCGAGAGGAAGAACGTGAAAACGACTTGCCTCAACAATATTCAGGAGTTTATGAACGCGAGGACAGTTAGGTGCAAGAATATTGGTTTTGAAATCTCCCATGATGACATGGTGGGCATCTTTTCCACAACACAGATTCCAGGACCAATTCGAAATCGGTGTAATAATCAATATTTGGAGGGCAATATACAACACCTATAACAATATTAGCACCTTTGACTAAAACTTCAAGAAAGAGAAACTCTGCAGAAGCCGAGTAACTCTGTGGGGAGGAAGCCAGAACTGTAAAGGGAAGATCATGTCTGAGGTATATTGCGACACCCCCACCACTCCAAGCGGTCATTTCGAATAAGGACAAAGCCAGGAAGAGAGTATATTGTAGAAAACAGATGAGGTTTGAGCCAACTATCAGAGATCAGGATAGCAAGCACGTTGCAGTTGGATAATGTGTTGCATAAATCAACGTTGTGACCAGCCACGCTTTATGTGTTTAAATGGCAAACGTTAAGAAGGTTATTACAACTGAATTTAAGTTTTTGTCTTATTGAGTCGACTAAAGTGTTTTCTAGTTAGATAAAACTGTCATCTCCTGCCGAAGCAGCAGATCCATTAGCAGAGTAAAAAAAATCATCGTCAGACACAGTAAAAATACAATTACAAATATTTACTTAAATAAATAGAAATATAAATATAAATAAAAATTTAAGATATAATAAATTGCAGTAATTAATAGCTTCATTATTCCCTGCACCACCCGCCAGCGCACATCGGCACAAACCACCATAAAATCTTATACTAAAACAATAAAATAAAGGGAAAAAATGACAATCTATAGAAAATATAGAATTGAAATAAATATTAGTAATGAAAAGAAAGAGTAAACCATAATAAAAGTAACCATAAACTAACAAGTAAAATAATACTGCAAAAGGAACGCATCCATAAGCAAAAGCATTAGCGTTGTTTGATTGACATAACCTAAATGTTATACTTAAAATGTAATAAACAACAATATTTAACTAAACGTAACACAACTAATACCAATAAAAATAAAGACATTACCTTAGTAAAAATCACCACTATATATCCATATTAATACCATCATTTTAATATGTTTTCTCCTGAAAAAAAGAAAAAAACAAATAAACGTGTGCACAAGTAGGAGTGGCCTGTTGTAACACTTATGGGAACATGCACGAACTATAGATAACAGCATAAATCTATTAGTAGCGATAGCTTGCGGTTAGAAAAAGAAACTAGTATTTCTATCATACTATAAAATTAGGGTGTTATTAAAATGTGCTGAAATTGTTTTAAAATATGAAGAAAATCATGTAATATTTGGATCCATCAATAATGATCGCCAAAATATGGTACAGCAAAGGAGAAAACCTTTTTAACCAAAAATTTAAGTAAACGAATAATATTCCTTTACTTAAATTTTTGTATATATTCTCCTGTAGTTTTATTTTTGTCAGATGCTGATTGTGTAAAAGTTTCATAAGTGTGCTACCCATGGCGTTTGATTCCCTGTTCTCATTATATTTTCGGGCAGCGTTACTGCAAATCACCGATTCGTACTATAACAACGTATTTGAGACAAACTTTGTATAAATCGAAGACTCAATTGTATTCCTTTATCTTCGTAGTCCCATGGGACGGACGTCAAACAAGAATGAAGTATGTGTCATAAATAATATAAGACAATTCAAAAGAAATAATAGTTTACAACAAGATAATTCTATATGTTACAGGCAGCCCGATTTCATACGAAATTTAAAATAAAAAAATATAACCCATAGAAGTTTTTATTTGCGTCAATTAAAAAAAGAAAATTATGAGTGATGTTTGAGTATTATTATTTTAATAAAGTTTTATTTTTAATACGATGACAATTTTTTATTTTTTTATAATTATTTAATTAATATTTGATATTTTTCTTGTTAAAATATCATGTATACATAAAAGCCAAAAAAATCTATTGAGTCAGAGCTTAAATGATAGTTGACGTTATTTAATTTTTGATCAGCTGCTGGGCCTGTGAAAATAATCGATACAATTAAATTATCTTTCAACTCTTTAATAAGCAGCCTTGTCCCATTGCATATGCTCAGAGAGCTTAAATTTCTTAAAAGCATGATTGGAATTCTGTCTTCTAACGTCAAATCATGTAGAATGATGGATTTGTATTTTTTTTTATTTGGCCGTGAACTTTTTGAATAATCAAATTTCCTGTTTCATTGACTTTATAATTTCCAGGTGAAACTATAGCCCTAGAACACAAGCAACGAAAGTCCTTTTTGTACAAATTTTAAATATCAGAGTAGTTCAATAGATGCAGTATGTCTACTGAAATTTCGAATAATGGACTATGTGGCCTATCCAGTGAGGTATCACGATTTCTGTTTAAAATTGGAGTGGAAAAAAATCCTTCCCCAAGTTTTAGTTGTTGTTGTGGGAAATCACTATCTGTGATTCCGTGAAGATGAGCTCTCCTATACGTATGTAATTTTAGATTTTTAATCGAGCAATGACAATCGAGGTTTTTTCTTATACTTACATTTTTAAACTCGTGATATCTTTTGAATGGAATGTACAAATAAAATAATACAAAGAGTATAGTAATAAGAGAAATTTTATTCAAGCAATCTTGAAAATGATTTATTTTGATAAGGATTTATACCAAGATACAAAGATTTATATCAAGAGCTTTTTAGGATGTAGCATTTTAATTAAATTTCAAAATAAAAAAAGACTTATTTTGGCATAACTATAATAGTGAGACATATACTGTCGCGACACTTTTTGTAAATAATGTGGTTTTCTGTAAAGTCGTGGTATATTGTATTATTTTATTCCATCATTAAAAGATTTACAGCGCACACGATATAAAACATATTTTAGGATTTTTGTTTACACCTTGGGTTACATTATTGGAGTTTTAATAAGGATTCATATTTTTAAGTAAAATATAGTCTATGTAACCGGGGGATAGTGAAGCTTCTCAATAATAAAGTAATTTATCAAATTGACTCAGTAGTTTTGGAGCCTATTCAATGCAAACAAACAATCAAATCTTTCCTCTTTACAGATAAACGTTATAGTGTTGCAATAAGTTAGTTCCCACAAGTTACTTATGAATTAATTAATTATATATTATTTTAATTTTGTAAGAACTACATATGCAGATATGGCTCTATAAATAAAGTAAAAATTTATCCCATAATACACATCGGAACTTCCTTTATGTAAAAGATTTTTCATCGAAATGTTTGCTATTAACTGTTGAGTTTGTATTTGTAAATAATATTGTATATTAATTTTCAACACAGTTAAGGTGAACGAGGTATTGTTAAAGTAGAGCATAAGTATTGTAATTTTTCTCTTACACAGGGTGATTGGAGAGTTGCTAATGATATTAAACGAGAGTACTTGGTTCAACATCATAATATTTTTAGAATAACATTAGGGGCATAGTTTTTGACCAAATTTTCAAATAAATAGATGATTCGTGGATACGATACTGACAGCAAACAAATGCCCAGCTAGCCAAGATCATTGACCTGAAAATACACCTTGGATACAAACATTCCAATCGAAAATGCAGGCTGTTAAGAAGAAAATAAACAAGCGGCTTACTTGATGGTAAGCTATTACCACCGCCCATGGGCTCCAACACCAGAGGAGTAACAAGGACGTTGAGACATATGGACTCTTTTCTTGAAGATCCTTAGACAGATGATGCCAAAATCGCATAACGGTGGACTGCCAACCACCGAGGTGGTAACGATAGTACTTGGTGGTTTTTCACGTTGTATACTGTACAATCTCAGCAGCAATTATTATTCAGAACAAATCACCGGAACACGCCTCGTAGTATATGCAATAAAAAATGGTAAGAGAGGCAACGTCCTTTCACGGAGAGAGAGGCGGAGTTAAATGCACTTAATTGGAAGAAGCTGGTAAAAGGGTATCCTAGACTAGAGACTAAAACAGTATGTGATATGTGGCTGGGCTTACGCTAGAAGTATTGCCTGATGAGGACGCCACTTTTTTTAAAACCAACTTGACTTTAACTTTAAGTGACCGCGGTACTGTACATCGGTCGATATATCAAAGATAAGTATCCTAACAGAATCTTTTTTTTTATAGCCGTAAACGCACAAACATGTATCTTCTGTGGGTTTAATTGGCCTGAAACTAGCTGATACCTATCCGAGATTTTGCTAAGCACGTATCGATTTCAGACATAAGTTTATTCCGAAACTCATCAAATCTCCTGAGAAATATTTGCCAGGCTTGAATAAAAATTGTCATCATATATCATTATTCCATACGTCATCTGCATAACAATGAATGTTGCTAATCCGAAACAAATCATGGATATGCAGAAGAAACAGTGTGGGTGATACGCATACACGCAGCCTTGTGATACATAGTGTTCACACTCTTTTCACACTTTTTCACACGCCGATGCATCGTTGAATGATCTGATGTTTCGGTCTACAAGTAAATTGGTTAAATTATAAATTAATTCTCACAGTCTAATTGTGGCAAAAATATATATCTTCAGCAAAAAATTCAATATGATACAATGTAAACCGTTTTAAGTGTATTACTTACATATCAGAAATTTTATGAAATAAAATAAATATTATTAATAAAGGTTATTAAAATTCTATTTAGGTCAAATTCTATAAGATTTACAAATTCAGAAAACGCGTGATGGAACGCAAGCCAATGATCTCTGGATCTTTATGGACCATGTTCCACGTCCATAAAGATGACGAAAAAGATCTTGTAGAAAGAACTATAGGAGGCAATCTAAAACTGCTATGTTTTGTTCGCAGAAACCTACAGAACTGACAGAGTGTGCTTAAGTTTTATCTTGTATAAAATTAAGAGCTTCCCGCAGTTTAATTTGTGCGAAACAATTTTTTTTTCATCAGTAATTTTCCTCCGTATAAAGCGACATCGGTTCTTCGGCTTAACCGAATTCCAGCCCAAACAATGGTTCTTAAGCCGCGATAGAAATGATCTTTTTGAAGACAACGCAGTTGTTTATGATATCCAGTATCTCACTATACACATCTTCTTGTATTAGCGCAGAAACCAATTCTAGATTCTTCAAAGAATGAAACAAGAGCCCACTGATGTTCCCGCCACCATAGGTGTATACGTGTCCCCAGTAACCACCGAGCATGATACTTTTTTTGACTATGATTCAGAGTGCGCGTCATATTCAACTATATAACAAATTTTTGTCTTTGCCTTAACAATGACTACCGTTTGACTAGCTTTCCTAGTCAACTAAAACTAAATGAGAGGAAATACCGTTAAAATAAGAAGACATCTTGATGACGTTTGTTTTATTTTTTTATTTTATTGTTCGTTTGTTGAAGTCAAAACACTCATTAAAATCTCATACATACTTATGGACTAAAGGGACATATTTAAAGGTATGGAAGTGATCATAAAATGATGATGGGTGGGATATTTAGCCGCAGAATATCAAGATTCATCTAGAAAACTAAGTTCAAATTATGTTAAAAATAAATTGCTCTTTTTATTGTTTTAGCTACATAGGGATTACTAGAAGGCCCATTATTTCACAGTTTATTTTATTAATTTTACTATACAGGTTGATTGAAGTCAAAACACTCAAAGAAAACTCCTACCTTTGGCAAATATTTCAACGTAAGGAAATGATCATAAAATGATGATGAGTGGGATATCACACTCATCATCATTTTATGATCATTTCCATTTTATGATTAAACTAAAGTTTTGTTACAAAGGAATTACTATTTTAATTGTTTTGGCTACATAGAGACTGCCTAGAAAGCCCGTTATTTCGAAATTTGTTATAAATTTTATTATATAGGTTGATTAAGTCACTTTCAATACACGAGAACATTATACATAGGGCTCATTTATAAGAAATAAAAATATTATTTAAAGAATATTAATTTTCCATCGAGTAAATATTGTCGAAAATTAAATAGTTAGTGACGCAACGCATGTTCATACTAGTGGGCATGGCTCTGGTGGAGTGAGGCGGAAGGCGCAAGGGCGCTCGGGGAGTCTCCGACCACAGCTGGGCCTGCAACTGATCACGCGCGGCACTGAGTATATATATTTCATTTATTTATTGCAAAATTTGATCACAGATTATACCCCTAATTTTATTACGAAAATAAGGGGACAATTAAGTATCAAATGCTCTTCTTTAATATCGTCATTGACTCACCGATCGCCCTGTTTAAAAGCTGACTAAATTAAATATTCCCATTGGTTTCAACAAAATACAAGTTATGTGACCTACCTAATTCCTTTTTTTATACATAATATACCTCTTTCACTCATCTTCTCGCCCTTTGAATTGGAAATAAGCCGCTTATTTCATTCATTTATGTGCTATCGGTGATTGACGGAGGGCTTCATTTTCGCACTCATTCACGTACAGTGCGGCCTGCTAATGGTCCCTTGAGTAACAAGAATTTATCTGGTCCTCTCATGCCACTTTAAGTAAAGTTATTAATTAAATATCTTACTTCTGAGATTTATGCAAGTCTGGTCAAAATCCATTACATTTGAGCCCGCGAGATCGAGAGATTTATTGCACATTCTACATTTTTTTTAAAAAAATAATGTAGGTGAAACCGCTAGTGACAGCTTAGTTACAAATAAAATCATACTAGGCTCCATTAAAATTGCTGAAAGAATTTAAGATGCAATAAGTTTATCTGTAAGTTTTATTTATACCGTAGATTAGCATTAAGAACGAATTTATAGAAATTGAAAAAATTGAAAAAAAGATGTTAAAAAGTGATGGAAGATTATATGAAAACAGTCTTTAATGAAATATTAGATAAATTAATTTTAGTAGACGTTAGCTTGAACGAATCCGCTGGTAATAAGGTGGTCTAGATGATTTAATTAGATAAAGCTTGAGCAAGAATCTTTATATAATAAGGTTATATTTATATATCAGAAAGGTTAACGTGGCAAGTAAATTAAGTGAAGCGCTTAAGAAACCGGAAATGTTGCTACTATAAATAAAATGTTATATTTTACCGAATCCGATAAATAATCTTAAAATAGAGCCTCCTACGTAAAATGACCTGCCTTTTTATTTTTATTAATGCCAAGTAATCGTTTTTGAGATCCTTAGTATATAAATAAATAAAAAGTATGCTTTATTTTGTGTATTTAAACTCTGACGCAATATGAATGGGTAATTTAACGTTGCAGTATCTGCGTGTCTGTAAATCTTTATATCTATGTGTATGTCCGTTTTATTTGTTACCGTGGAACATTTTTTACTCAAATCTTACATGGTAGTTACGCAATAACTGCTCACATGGAAGGGTTAAATGAACTTGTCCAGGGCAATAACATATGACGTGATAACATATGCTAAACATCACTGTCATATCTACGGCGATATAAATAACTGAAGGTTAATGAAAAAAATCGTATTTGTTTCGTTTATTAAAAAAAACGATGCCCAGATCAGAAACCAGCAACTGAAGGCCATGCAAACATTATATTATTCCCGGTGGGAATCAAATTCAAGGGCTTAGTAAGTGCGCCAATCAAAGATACATTTTTACGTTAAAATGATTAACATTATTTAAAATATATTTACTGATTCATATTTGATGAACGATTACAATCATTCAAGTCATAAAACATCATAATAATACATCCTTAAAAAAGTATATTTACAACTTTAATCATCATAATTTATTTTTAATGATTGGTATAAAAAATAAAAAACTTTTTTTACATCTCAAAGGAAGTACACATAAAGAAAGCGATGAAGTTTCATCCTCTTGCGCTCTTTAATATGTTAGAAATAAGTTTCTGTTCATGCAGCGTACTCTACCAGTAGCAGACAACCTTACTGACACCAAGCTAGCTGGTGGAGATGATGGATGCGAGGAGTTGCTAGGTGATAGTGCAGTATCTTGCGTTTGGCTCACGATTTCCTGTTGACTCCCGGGTACCGGTTCTGTTTGCATTTTGTCAAATTATTCTATAATGGATTATTATTAACATTATGTGGCATAAAACGCGACAATCCATCAAATACCATCAATACCACCTTGATGGTTTGTAGTCCACCACAGTGCGTTTTCGTCGTAATTTTCTGCCACGCACGACACCCCTGTGGAACCAATTGTCTCCAGCGGTATTTCCGGACCGATACGACTTAGAAATCAAAAAATCAACAAGAAATCAAATAAGAGCACATTCCTTCCTTAAAGGCTGGCAACGCTCTTGTTACCCCTCTGGTGTTGCGGGAGTCCATGGGCGGTGGTGATCACTTACCATCAGGTGAGCCGCTTGCTCGTTTGCCTCC
>JAOCPS010331617.1:0-12735 GCA_025505425.1 Graphium colonna | reverse complement strand
GGGCTGTATCTTTTGATTTCGTTGGCTTAGAAGTTTGATTTTTAACAACTCTAAGTGACAGTCGACTTGAGTATTTGATATGATTTATATACTTTCATGAGTTTCTGAGAAAAAGGTTCTTGTCTGTTTGTCACGAATTAATCATTTACAATTTGTTTTAAAATCTTTTTTAAAGTAGTGATAACATTTAATTTTTCAGAAAACTAACCGTAAGTTTGATACAATCTTTTATTTTTACCATTTTGTTTCACCTGTTCCGTCGTCTGTATATTTATAATCGAATCTTGCAAGTTAAAAATGACCCACTTTTCGGTTTCCGATTAAGCTTAAATTTGCACACATATGGTTATTATGTGACAATGCAATATTATGATGACTTATAGCTGACCTGATGATGGAGCTGGAAAGTGGCTATGGAAACTCTGTGATTAAACGACGCAAACGCTTTGAATTTGGGCTCGTATGGTTCGCCTTGAAGAGCATTATATGGCAAAAAGGTTGTTAAAAAAAATATTCGAACTTATTTATAGTTATATTTTTTTTTAGTTTAGCAAAACGCTTATTTTCCGAGTAATAAAAAAAAGTTAAACTTAACCTTTTTATAGGAAAAATAGTTATGAACGGGTTTTGCATGTTGTAAATAACTTTAGTATATATATATATATATATATGTATGTGTGTGTGTGTCACAATATAAATGTAGCTTTAAATCATAATAGCTAAAGTCTAATCAGTATAAATTAAGGTATGTTCTGTTGTACATATATATGTATACACCGCGTGAACTGTCAATTAACTGCGCCAGCTAGCCATTTGTTACCCACGCCGTATCCACGCTTCATCAATTTATTTGAATATTTGGTCGAAAACTATGCCCCTAATTTTATTACATAAACATTATGACAATGGAGTATCGAGCGCTCTCGGGTAGAAAGGAGTGGGAAAGGAAAAGGGAAGGAATGGTCATCCAGTTACCTACAAAGTTAAGATTTTTTGCCTACTTATTTAGGACGGTGGTGCTCCCCCGGGCGAGCACTTCCTAAGTGCAGACCTTCTAAGTGCAGCAAAAGCTGTGGAAGGAGTGCACAAGTGTATAACTAAGCTTTCATGCTATATTATTGTATTTTCGTGTATGATTATTAATACTTAATGTTTATATTTGGAGACGAATGTTTGCGTCAGAATTTTAAATAATTCCCTTTGAATAAAATATTACGGTGCAATTTCACGAGACATTACATATGTACCGACTACTGTTCAAATAAGATGTAGTAAAGATAAAATATGCAATGCTGTGTTAACAATGGCTTTTTTGTAATGTTTTAAAAAGCTTTATAAATTATTCCACTTAAACAGCTGAATGCCTGTAACTAATACTTTTTTCAGGTATACAACGCTCAGGTTTTTTTGATTCTCGGAATATGCTGAGTTAATTTATTTACGCGTAGGTTAAACTTAAAACGTACGTAATTTTATACAGTACTTGTAAAATAAAACATGAAGAATTGAATAGAGATCTATGAATTCATGCGTTAAAGCGATTTGCATTATGCTTGTGTTTTATTGTAGTGGGGCTTTTAGAGCTTTTCAAAACAAAACCATTGCGATCTTTAAAAATAATCAATAGATCTTTCTTTTCAGGCAATCGAGTAATCAGCCCGCATTGCCCTAATCCAACTAAGTAACAACAATACAAAGTTATTGTTCCTCTACGGGATCCCAACTCACGACCTCTGACTTTTCAAAGCAAGGGCCCATATCACTAGGTTAAAGAGGCGACATTTTTCAATAATACCTGGGCTATGTTATATACAACACTCTGTCAAAAGGTCATGATATAAATATAAGTATGCCAGATCCACCCAGATCTAAACTGTTGGGAAGTCATTGATACTGGCCTATATATGGATAACTTCGTTTACTCGGTCCCATCTGAAGAGCTGGGCATTTCTACTGCTTTGGAGTTGATAGGTCTCACGAAAACCGGTTGATTTGAATTGGTCAAATGGACTTGTAATTCACAAGGTTGTAGATTCCATTCCGCCATCGCACCGTCTGTCGGAGGTAAAGGAATTTGACGATTCAGATCAACATAAATTACACGGCTTGTGTTGGTCCCCCACGTCCGATTATATCACTATTAAAATTAATAATCCCATTAAAACTTGTACTAAACGTTCGATATTATCGTGTGTCGTTAAAATATGGGACGTAATGGGATTTGTCGCACCTGTCGTCTCGTACGTAAAATTAACTATTAAGCAGCTTTGGCTGTGTGAGGATGACACTCCGCCATACCTTTTTAGCCAACAGAGTTTAAAAAATACAAAATAATTTAGCGCCGCATAATTTATACCATATTTCGGGTACAGACAATCCCGCCGACTGTCTGTTGCGTGAATTCATTCAGTCTCACTTGATGAACCATCCGATTTGGTTTAGCGGCCCCCCTCGGGCGTGTTTAGACGTCTCACAGTGGTCTATCGTTCCGTTTAACCCGTCCTCTGCGCCCGAGACGCCTGAAGAAAGAAACCACACCCTTCTGGTTGCTACACCTACGCTACGTAAAATAATTAACCTTAAATTACCGTATGTCAGCTTTAGATTATGACTTCACTGAGTTAATGATATTTCGTGACCTTCAACGTGAATGCATTCCGCGTTTCCGCGTTAGACCTAAGTCAACCTTTCCTGAGATGGCTGATCATCGTTTTCGTCATGTCGTTCAACCCGCCAAACTTTTCGTTCACACGGTCACTGATTATGCTGGACCATTCATGGTCACTTTGACCCGCGGCCTTGGTATTCATTCCACCAAGGCTTACGTGTGCTTATTTGTTTATATGACTACGCGTGCGGTACATATAGAATTAGCTGGTGACTTGAGCACCGATAGTTTTATAAACGCTTATAAGTGATTCTTTTCGAGACGTGGCTCGGTATCGGATATTACATAGGAGTCAAGCGAAAACTTTCAGAACTTCACGAATTTCTTTGTTCGAAGTATCATAATACGGATTTCGGTCATATGTTATCTGAAAATCGAATTGAATGATCTGTTAATGTCCCGACAGCTGGTAATTTTGGTAGGAATTGGGAGGCTAACATAAAGGGTTTAAAGTCACACTTATATAGGGTTATAAGTGACAACACTCATACATTTGAAGAGTTAAGCACTGTGCTTGCTCAAATTGAATCGGTAATAAATACTCGTCCTTTATGTTCTACGCTTCGGAAACCCTTGCTTGCTGGCGCATTTTCTAAATCTCTCACCTTTAAAGTATTTGCCAGTGGAAGAAATAGATAAAAGCCTTACGACTGTAGCTAGGCATGATTAATTAGATACAATCTGGAGAAGGGATTACCTTCATACGTTGCAATCGCGTCGTAAGTGGAACACGCCGGCGGATCTAGTCGCTGTGGGTTCGATCGCAGTTATTATAACTGATAATGCGCCACCGCTACATTGCCCTTTAGGTGTCATAGAGGAAGTTTTTCCCGACTCTACAGGAGTTACTCGCATACGCTGGGGTTAGGACTACGACTGGATCGTACTTGCGTCCCATTGTTCGTCTTTGTCCGTTACCTAAACAGTAGAGCGCTTAAATAACATATTTTTATTAATCTTATTTATTAGTCATATTAGTAATTTAGATACTTAGTTAGTAATTAGATATTGCGTTATTTTCATCAATCGTCTAATTCTGGAGGCGTTCCTTCAAGAAGGGGGAATGTTTACGCTAATTTAGTATGTAGTATGTAGATCCATAGATCGATTTATTTGGTTTATTGGTTGGATCCGGTCTCCTCCTTTTTTTCCGCACAGTATTGAAGCGAGATCCGCTCGCTTTCATAATTTTTGTAATGGCTACGCCCGCGCTTGCTTTGAGATGTCGCTCCGCAAATTTCGTTTGAAGAAGCCTGAAAGGGGTGCTATAGTTCATGCTGGAGCTGTCCAGAGAAGCAGAAGAAAACCGGTGAAGGAAAAGGTACTGTGCTTCCCTCCTTTTAGCAGAACTGCCTCTAATCTCCTTTTTATTCCCGCAGTTTTGCACGTGTTCCCTCGTGCAACAATCAAACCTTCAAAAATCGAATTGTGTACGTCTCATCCGCTTAAACATATTTTATACCAACTTTGTAAAGGATGCTTGTACCCGTGAGAGTGTGGCCGTAGAAGTGCAGGAAAATCTGTAATAATATGTTATGCTCTAGCACCTCAAAGAACTTTACATAATTTGGATTTATTTTAACTACTCATTTCAACTCATTACTAAAAAAAATTAGAACAATATTGGGAAAGAAACATTTTCTTGTCCATTATTTACCGGTTTCCATCCTTTGATCTATTTATCTGATTATTACGATGAATAGCATCATACTAGCAACTCTCCTAATCTCCTAAATAACTATTGATGACGAATGTCATAACATCATATGAAGTATCTACACACATGCAAATTTAAAAATAATTTTGCTCAACTACCAATACTAATCAGCAATAATTAAATTAATATAACAATTCAAACAGAGTTACTAGTTGAAATAAATACAAATAGATTTACTCTGATACATAATAATAAGAAAACCTCTGAACATAAACTACAGGTAGGTAGTCAGTAACCACCACCCACTTCGCCTATTTACAAACTATACGTGCTAGTAAGTGCACCTAAACGGTGCGACGTAATGATATGACGGGTCTCATTTTTTTCTCATTTTAGATCTTTTCCCACTCCTATCCCCTTTAAATCCTAAGTATCGACCCAGTCCTATCCAATAATCCTAATCTATCCAATTTCCCAGGTTGCCAACGCGCTCATAACGCTTACCATCGGCCGAACCTCGCTGCTCGTTTGTCTTCCTTTCTATTGAAAAAAGCTATTTTTGTACACTACTCCACATGCCACTCAGGTCTGAACCAATAATCTGTAGGCCGTACAAATAATTTTTCAGAGTGGTAATCAAACCCACGACCGGCGACGCTGAAGTCAAGGGCTTAGTGATTGCGCCAATCTGCCTTCGTGTCAGCGTAGAATCAAAAATATGTTTAACAATATACAAGGCCGGATAAAACCTAAGTGCCTTTCCATTAAAAATAAATTTTAAATAATGTTCCTCTTTAACCAACATAAAAAAGGAGGAGGTTGTATTTTTCACTGTTTGTTTTATATATATTTACCAATTTATTGCTTATTATTTTGCCAATTACTACCGATTTTCAAAATCCGATTTTTTAAAGTACATTTTTACATAATAGTCCCATTAAATTTTCATTAAAATCGATTTTATAATTTCGATAAAAACGTAATGTAGTTAAAGATCTTTCAAAAAGTATTGCTATCAAGAAATAAAAAGCTAGGCTTGTGTAAACGAGAACATGCACTTTCAATAATGCAATTTTTTTTCTCTCACTTCGAATTTTGGCGTCCCCTGAAAATTTACCGCCATCGAGTTTTAAATCCAGGGCTAATTATACAGAATATTCCTTGGGTTACGTATCTATTTATTTTTTATTTATTACTTTATTGCAAAAACCTTAAAATTAAGGGTTACAAAAAGTGGACTTAATGCCTTATGGCATTCTCTACCGGTTAACCTGGGGCGAGGTAGAAGATTGATTATGGTAGGTACAATAAAACAAATTTAATAATAAAATCGAAAATTTTTTGAAACATAAATAAAAATCACTTTATACATAACTATTAAATATATACATACATAAACACATACATAAATATTAATATATATTATTATTTCTAAGACTTACGAGAATATTTGACATTTTAAATTAAACAACTTTACGGATTTTATCGCGGTTTATTTGTGCTGCCATGAACGCTGTAAAGGGTTCGAAATGTCGGGTAATAAAATTCAAAAATAAACCGCGATAAAATCCGTAAAGTTTTTTAATTTTAAATTAATATATATTGTAAGGAATGTATTTCTGACGCGATGCCAGCTACCTCTCACTCCTGTCAAACCGGAGCGTTCTGCGCATGCGTGATGGCCATTGGGATCGACTGACGCTTGCGTCGCTAGTAGTTAAAGTTAATTTGGTCACGTAAATCATTCAGTAGCATTGTAATTGTTTAATTAATAAAGAAAGTGTGCAATCGTTATATATATCATTTCAATAGATATTTAAATATAATACCGGAATTCTTTTTATAATTATTTTGTTTGTCATTTTCCATCTTTTATTCTATCAGAAACGGGATAAAGGACTTATTAGTTAGCCCACATAGTATGAGATAAGTCACGAATAAGGCTGTTTCTTATTTTTTTATCTACACACGCAGCAATTGCTAGCTTAGGTATTATTATGTAAATCGTAATTTGTGTTTAAATAATGGCGCGTAGTAGATCACGAAGCCGTGAAAAGCAACACGCTGGTGGTAAGTCGTATAATCGAAAGCGGCGTAGTTGTCGTGATAAGCCGGCGATCGCATTAGTGTTATTTAGCGGCATTACTCGATTGATAAGTTTTGTGTTTCGCGATATGGCTTACGTTGTATGAAGTCGATGCTATCTTCGAAAATCCGACAGACATTAATCGCGTTATTGGTTCAGGTAACGCTTAGTCAAGACCAGGGATGAGGCGTATTTACTATTAGCGTCAGAGTAGTGATGTCGTATATCGGATTGTGCTTGTGGCAGCAGTGATTTTGATAGCAGTGACGGCAATAGTGAGTAGAACAAACAAGTACATTTGTCCCGTACATGACGTTAAATGTAACTGAAGTAATGCTCCTAGGTAATTTCTTTCATAGCTCACCGTTAAAATGTAAGAGCGGCTTATCGTTTTAAAATTAACTACTTTATATTTGATGTCGCAGTTGTCATGTTTAGTCTTTACCCTATAAAAGTGAGAGTTAGATAGAAGCATGAGGACGGTTTGTGTATTGAGACTAATCGGTCGAGTGCACTAAATGTTATACTCGTAAGTGTTACTTAAAATGTAATACCGAACTTCAGTACGCTTTGCTTTATTTAAATAGTACAATAAAAACCTAACTTTATACGGCAATTACAAGTAGCCGACCGGTGAACGACCTCAAAGTCTTTGTCACGTATTATACGCGGATCGGTGAGTGATAAAGATGAACTTAATATTTTTCTGTTTGAAATACGATTGGTTTTAATTACTATTGTGAAATATATGTTGATTTTAATGTTATTAATTGCAACATAAGATGGCGTAAAAAGTTTAATTATGAAATGATGATTGAAGTACGAAATAATATCGCATTGAATAGAAATGTCATTAAAAGAGTATTGCGTATTTTTTTATTGATACGACAAATTCTCGTTCTTTTCATTTCATTAAAAACACATTAGAAACGGATTCATTAAATGAAAATTACATTTATTTTTAGTCGTCAAACTATGCCTATTTATTATAGAGACAGATTAATTATATTTCACTAATTGTCATCGTTGCATGAACTGTGAAAATAGATTGCGTGTCGGTCTACGTACCAACTTTGTCCCGAGTATTTTTTCAGTGATATTTTTGAGTAGTAGTCACTGTTATTCCTAGTGTCGGGATTTGTTTAGTATTTCTCGGATCTAGTCAACACCTTACGATTGCTTACAAAGCGTTATTCGCGATAGCTTGCGATAGCTTATCGATAAGAATCTGTAACCCAACCGTTACTCCCAGTGGATACGCGTACCACACAACGACAGCAATCTATTGAGTCGGGATGTGAGGCATACACCTTAGCACATAATTTGATGTAAACTATTAAGCTCATGCATCACGTAAAATCACGTCAGTATTACATACCTAACTTCTATCCCTCGATGAATATCATCGTAACATGATGCAAATGAGTAAATCGCGCTAGAGAAGCAAAGAGTAGTATGATTACGAGTGCTTATCACAAAAAGCTTCTTGTTTAAAATGTGATGCTAAAGTTTAGTAAAGTAAATGCATTATCAATGATACAAAATGGTCTAACTTCAAACATGAGTTCAACGCCCTTTGTTCGATTAGGTTAGACTAGACTAACATTTTGTTTAACACCATGAACTTGACATTAAGCATCGGCGCTATCGTTTTTTACAAGTCTTTATTTCGTTTCACCTGTCCCGCTGTCTGTGCATCAGTAATAAAATCGCGCAAGTTAAATTTGCCCTTTTTTCCGGTTTCCGATCAAATCGAAATTTTGTACGCATATGTATGTAGTGTAACAATGCAAATTTAAGATAACTTAGAGCTGATCTGATGATAGAGCTGATCTGTTGATGGAGCTGGAAGGTGATAGGAACACTCTAATTAAATGACGCAAACCCATCAAGTTTAAGCTCGTTTGATTCATCTTGAAGAGAGAAGAGCTATACGCCTATAAAAGTTTGTCAAAAAAATATTTGAATTTATTATTGAACAGCGACAACATAACGGATATTTAGTTTTAATATCGATATCAAAAACTGTTTTCAAATATCGATATGAAATGTTACATAACGCTTGTTATCAGATACCACAGATTGCAAACTGTTTTATTTACTAACATAATTATATAACATTTAGTAGACATTTCTGTGTCATTGAACTGATGGTGCACATTATTAGATGATCAAATAATGGAAGTCAAAGTTTCAATAAAAGTTACATTAAATGACCTTCCTAGCCTAGTGGTGTTGGCTTTTGCTTTGTGAACCGGAGACTGTGGGTTCGACTCCCGCGGGGGAGCAGTTAGATTGAGTTGTTGTTTTTTTTTTGCTTCGAGTTGAGCAATGGTGCCCCCATTTGCCCAATCACCTGAAAGAATGGATGATTCATTCGTTGGATGGGCATATGAAGGGTCGGTCCAGCGCCTGGTCTCTTTCCAGTCGTGTCCCTTCCGGCTGTGAAAGTAAGATGCAGAGAGTACGCCTGCGTTTGGACGTGCACTTGTAGTTGTAATGACTCCTGCGTAATTGGCTGATCTCGGTGCAAATTGGCCACCGTGGGCGTCATTCGATCAGAAGTACTTATACATTTTAATTTTTCATTTGTAATGCTTTTATTTTCTTTAATATTTTAATGTTTTATTATTAACAAGAACCACTAATCAAATTGTGTAAGCTAATTCCGGTATTCTGGTATCCTGAGAGTAAACACATGCGAATGGCATCGTTTCAATCAGTTTTGGTTACTAATTACCAACAAGTCAAACAGTTGAGCGATGAACTTAGAATATTAGTTAATATCCGTAAGTACTCGTTTCTGGTGACTGTAGCAGTTAGTAAGTCAGGATCAGGTTAAGCCAAGCTCATGAAAAGCTGAAGCCTTAGCCAAGGCTTTTCACTTTATCTTCTGAAAATGTAAAGCAATTAGTGCTAAATATTATAAGACCACTGATGACTTACGTTCCACCACTGTATCTCTTTTAATGGTTCTGAGACAAATACCCCTGTTGTTTGGGCATGGATTCGTGATGCGGCAGTTAAAGGTTCAACGTCTAACAAAGAGACGCACCGACGTCTAACAAAGAGATGCACTTAAAAGAAGCACCGACTGTAGGCTGCTACGTAAAAGCCAGACAAGATAAAATAAGTAAGTGAACTGAAACCGAAATATACCACGTCAGTTCGATGTAAGAAATTTTGTGCTCCTTATAAAATTCTCTTAGTTAACAGGGAAGCTTGATCCCGGATTGCGGTGTCCATATGAGGCCACTAAGACACAGCCGAGTGGCCGCTACATACTACGCCTGCTGGGTTGCGGTTATGGTAATACTACTCCAGCTGCACCGATGTGGGCATGGCAGGGCAGTACCATGGCAGGGCGAGTGGTGTCCAGGGAATTATGCTGCTTACTTCGAGTTCGCTGCACTTTCTACGGGCGGTGTGTAGTGCTAGACGCTCTTTTTCTAGTCACTTCAAGCAGCTTGGCGTGTGTCGCCACACCATGAACGATATATGCTCGTAAGAAGTTTGTCTGTGTGATGTTGAGCTCATTTGCACATACGAATACGGTCTGCGTTGCAAACAACCCTGACGTTCGAATACGGTCTGCGTCCAGGGGCCCGTGTGTCGGACGACTCTACGATTGGCTGTGTGTGGCCTTTGCACGTATGAATACGGTCTGCGTTGCAAACAACCCTGACGTTCGAATATGGTCTGCGTCCAGGGGTCCGTGTGTTGGACGATTCTACGTTTGGCTGTGGCCTTTCCACGTACGAATACGGTCTGCGTTGCAAACAGCCCTGACGTTCGAATATGGTCTGCGTCCAGGGGTCCATGTGTCGGACGATTCTACGATTGGCTGTGGCCTTTGCACGTACGAATACGGTCTGCGTTACAAACAACTCTGACATTCGAATATGGTCTGCGTCCAGGAGTCCGTGTGTGGACGATTCTGCGATTGGCTGTGGCCATTACACCTGCGAATACGGTCTGCGTTGCAAACAACCCTGACGTTCAAATATGGTCTGCGTCCAGGGGTCCGTGTGTCGGACGATTCTACGATTGGCTATAGCCTTTACACATATGAATACAGTCTGTGCGCAAAACAACCCTGACGTTCGAATACGGTCTGCGTCCAGGTGTCCGTGTGTCGGACGATGCAGCAGTTGGTCATGGCCACATACTGAAAATGTCCTGAGAAAGGAGGCAGTCTGTTCAAGTGAAGGGACGACCGGAGCTACGAGGATACAGACCCAGGCTGGGTTTGATTTTTCTTAACAGACGTCTGTTTTATTTTAAAATGACGAAAGAATGACTTATGTCTGAACAATTAAATAGATGACGCTTCAATTAAATGAATGTTGATCGAGTAAATGTACGAAACATGGGATGTAATACGTTTAGTTTCCCGAATATCTGTTAATGGCATTCCTCTTCCAGACGGTGGCGCAACTCTAGACCATCTTAACAGTGCTGTTAACCCATCCGTGTCAGAATTAGATACCGAGCTGGAGGCTGCATTTTTGGTATCCGATGCTGTTTGCAGTGGCCCCACTAAGAATTCGTGTCAGGACGACACGATGTCAGGAAGAACCGTGTAAATAATGTATTTCTGCCGCGATTGTGCCATTGGAATCGACTGACGCTTGCGTCACTATTTCGGCAATTCGGTCACTTATATCATTCAGTAGCATTGTAATTGTTTAATTAATAAAGATTGTGTGCAATTGTTATTTAAATGGGTGTATTCGTGTGAAACATAAATAAAACATGATGTAATTGTCTATAAAACGGAATTCTTGTTATAATTGTTTTGTTTTATCATTTTCCATCTCCGATTCTAAACATATACATACATAAATAATCAATAAATATGTATGTTATATATATATATACATATAATAAAATACTCGAAAAGTGCCAATGATATTGAAAAAGAACAAAAAACAAAATTTATCAATGTTCGCACAAATTTCTGCCACTTATGAACTTTTCAAAATAAATTTTTTCTCTGATAGGGTATTCTTCAAATAAAATTTAGTCTAAAAAACTAAAAAACACGCTTAAATGAGAAATCGAACTAAAAACTAAAAAATAATTTTTGGGCATTGAAACAAAATTATGGACAAAAATATAAGCATTATATAAAGAAAAGCGTTAGGTGCTCAATAATGTCAGGACTTGAAAATATTCCACCCGTACAATTGGTATAACAATAGTTAAGATATCCAGAAGTGTACAATTTATAATTTTTTTTAGTTTAATTTATCACCGATTGATAAATAAGCAAACATATTATTATACACGTGTGCACTATTATTCTAATAATGACAGTTCAAAGTCTGAAAAATAATACTTTACTACTATCTACTCGAAAAAAATTCAACAGCTTCCCCCTTGAAGGTCCCTAAGTCGGTCTGGAAATACCGCTGGCGTGGCAGAAAATATCGTCGAAATCCCATAATGGTGGACTGCCAACCATCAGAACAGCACAAATTTAGCAGCAGGTATTATTCCGAACAAATCCTCAGAATACTCTCCGTGGTACATGCGACAAAGGATGCTAAGAGATGCAACGACTCTACGCATGGCCAGGAAATCAAGCCGATCGGAAAGAACTGGATCAACGACGATTTGAGTAGCTTGACATTGGATGAGGTCAAATGGACGAAGCTGGTAAAGGATGCTCCAGCCCAGGAATGAGAACAGTATACCTTAAGTAGCTAGCCTTGTGCTTTGTCAAGCTGCCTGCAGTGAGTCGGCTCGCCTCGCAGCAAGTAGCTTTACAAAGCTTTGCCTCGCTCTGCTGAAAATGCCAAGTTACCGCGGAACTGTACATTACTCGAACCCAATATATATCGACGCCAAGGATTGCGATCGAGGCTGTGGCAAGCAAAGAAGTGTTTTTAAAATAAGTAGATGCTACAAAGGGTTTCCTTTTAACGATGAACGAGCAACTTTGTGTCTTTTGTGGATTAAATTTGACCAAAAATAAATGTTGCTAATGCACAACCTTTTTTTGTTATGCAGAAGGAGCAGTGTGGGTGGGGACAGCACACAGCTTTGTTGGATCAGCATTTACTATTGTCGCGTCATAGCATGCACCGTTGATAACAACCTTCATGCTCTGATCTGCAAAGAAGCTGGCTATTCAGTTGCATAAATTGTCAGGTAGCCCGTAAGATATGATCTTGGAAAGAAGCGCTTTGTGCTATTCCCGATCGAAGGCCTTTGCTACGTCCAAGCTAACCGCCAATGCCTCCCCTTTGCTCTCAATTGTTTCAGCCCATCGATGAGTCAGGTAGACCAGTAGATCACCAGCTGATCAACTTGCAAAAA
>JAOCPS010331509.1:0-12736 GCA_025505425.1 Graphium colonna | reverse complement strand
GTATTCCCTTTAAATAAAATATAAAACATAAATATAAAAATAATATATAAACATACATAATGTATATACCTATATAAACATACGTAAATATATAAATAAACGCGTAAACAAATTCACACACACACACACGTACATACATATATCAACGCTAGTAATTTTACTTTGTTATCCACTATATCATGTATTTATATTATTCTTTAGAAGATGATCTCTTACCAAAAATTTAAATCTTTCTTTATTAGTTGTTTTACATATATTTTCCGGCTAGGAATTTCAGAGCAGTGTAGCCTGAACGGTGATAGATTTACCGTAGAAAGAAGTAATATGTCTAGGAATTTTAAATTAGAAGTAGAGCGAAGATTTCTTTCATTGTTTAGGGCAAGATATTGAAAATTGTTCTTAAGATAAGATGGAAAAGTTGTATCGTTTAAAATCGAGAAAAGAACAAGTAGAATCCTAGAGTTTCACCTTTGATGAACAGAAAGCCATTTAAGGCGTGACCCATATTGACTAATATGATCATATTTCCGAAGGTTAAAAATAAATCTAATACAATAGTTGAAAAGACGCTCTAGCTTGTTTAGATGTACTTTACTTAAATCTGGATAGCGCACCTGCATAATCGATTATGGGTAATATAAGCGTTTGTACTAGCATAAGCTTCGTCTTGAACGGGAGAAAATTCTTCAGACGGTAAAGGCTATGTAAGACTGCAAAGACTTTACGGCTGACCTCGGCAACTTGTACTCCCCAGCTCATCTTATCGTCTATATAAAGCCTGGGCTTTATATAGACAATAAGATGAGCTGTTTTTTTACCGACTTTGACAGTACAATTTCTTTGTTGTTGTAGAGTAGATAGGACAATTTTGAAAAGTCTATCTTTGCTAACAATTTGGAGCTACCAACTAATACTCCTTGACACTTAGAGGGATTAACACTAACTCCAAAACGCGAGGACCACTCAAAAATAGCGTGAAGGTTTGAATGTAAGCCAGCAATCGCATCTTGAAGCTCATCAATGTCACTTTGCAAATATATTTGGAGGTCATCATATAGGTGGTACGGGCATTTGATACATGATGTGATGGAATTAATAAATATTGAGAAGATTAAGGGAGAGAGTATATGTATACCGCCTTGCGGAACGCCAGTCTCGAGATTAGCCCATTGGGACGATTCTTGTTCCAAATGGAGCGATTGCTGCCCTTCGCGAAGATAAAAGGAAAACCAGTTCAAGACAGTGGGTGCGAAACGTAAGGGGGTAAGGATCGATAGGAGTATATCATGATCAACTGTGTTAAAAGCGTTGGTAAAGTCGACCAGCACCATCATTGTTACTTTCTTATTTTCCATGCCAAGTCTGATGTCATCAGTAATTTTAATCAAAACATTTATGGTGCTGTGTCCTGAACGGAACTTAGACTGATAAATGCTCAGTAGGTTATTGTCATAAATAAATGCTGATAATTGCTTATGAACACAGCATTCTAGAACTTTCGAGAGAAAAGATAAAATAGAAATGGGATGGAAATGGACCAGGATCTGGAAATAAGCAATCATAGCCGTGTAGTTCCAGAGTTGTAGAATATGATTAAGGTATTCCCTGTCGGCCATAAAAGACGACAAAAAGGGTTAATGCTGTTTTTTTTCACCAGGTTCTGCGTTTGTGAAGAAGGGTATGGGTGCGTTCCGTAAGAGATCCTGGAGCCCCTCATTATGTACAAATGGTGGCCACCAAGAGGGTTTAAGTGGGTAAAAGGCCCTAAAACCTAAACATCGGCATCTATTTGAAGGGCTAGCAGTCAATCATTTCCATCCTCTTGTGGAAAGTGATGCAAGTTTCCGATCTTTTATCACGCAATGTGCAATACGTTAACCGTATAATGTCCTCATCGACCTGGTCGTTGAATCTAAAAAAGGCACATACACACACGAGCATATAGTCGTCTAGTGGATATAATTTTTTGTTGTATAGTCTAGAGTTAGGAAGTACCTAACTCTAGGATATAGAAAATGTAATATAAGCTAAACCTAATTAATTTGATTCAATGAAAACCAATTTACTCATGCTTAAAATTACATTAGATTATTTGGACGGGTTAACTAGTGGGTCATTTTCAATACAAGAAGACGTTATATATGTGAATCACATATGAAGAACAAAAATATTATAAAAATTAAATGTTAATTGGTCACTGAGTATATATAATCGAAATCGGACAGTCTCGGGTGGGGGTGAGGCGGAAGGTGGGGAGCAGGGGGCGCTTTGGGACAACCGATCTGGTGCCGCGCCGAGTATCTGCATTTCATTCATTTATTGGAATTTTTTGTCGAAAGCTGTGCCCTATTTTTATTACATAAATATGATGACAATCGGATACCGAGTGTTCGCCTGTAATATCGTTAGTGACTACTAGGCATGGGCCGTTTCACTATTTTTTCACTTGACATCGGTTATATAACGTTATCGTTGAATACAAACAGAACGTTAAATAAACGATAACAAGTGAAAAATCACTGAAATGGCCCATGCCTAGTGACTACCAAAATTTAATGCGTCACTGGTTCCGGACACGCACATTATCAATAATAATAAATATCCCATTCGTTGGAAGCACTAGAATACGAGTGTTCGTTTCCTCCGGGGCTCTCCGCCGTTTTGTTATGATGGAAACACTTCTAAGAGTTCATATTATTATCGAGCTTTTTACATAACATTTTAAAGAGACTAGATGTTATAACCACGTACGTCTGTCTTACACTTTTGTCCTACTGGAGATACTTAGGTTCTTGTATAAAATCAAATCAATATGTACTCGAAAGAGCTATTAGTTCCATTGATTTCAAATATAAAATGTCTTTATTCACAAATATCTTTATTATCATATTCTAAGAGCAAGCTACCGCCAGTTCGGAAGGCAGATTCTGCTGAGAAGAGCTGGCAAGAAACTCAGCAGTTGCTCTTTTAAAATAACATTTCTTACAAAGTTTAGTATACAATGGTTTGTCTCTAGTATTACTCCCATACAAGCGAATCATCAAGATATTCTTTAAAGCTACAGTACGCTTTACGTACTAGTGTGTTTCTGACTTTGCTCTTAAATTTATCTAAGGGTAGTCTTATATAGATCGTGGAATTTTATTATATATGCGTACACCTTGCCCCATACATGACCTGCTTGTCTTTTGTAAGCGAAAGCTAGGAGCTGTCAGTTGGTCCTAATTTCTGGTATTTAATTGATGTCTGTTACTATTTTTATTATTATCTATTAATATGTAGACACGCATGCACGCATACTTACAAATATACACACACTTACAAATATTTTTACTATGTATAATTGGAACCAACAATAATCTCAAACGACATCCCAATCACCACTACTAACGTTTACAACACAACTAAGCTCTAATTGGACAATCATGATCACAAACACAGATGACAAAGTATTATATAGGATTATCGATTTGTCAATCAAAATTTATTTTCCTTTCGTGATAGATTTTCACTAGTCATTAAAGTAAACACAATTTTATTGTAATAAATAATTCAAATTCAAAATATCTTTATTCACAAAGACGTTTACGCGTTCTTATGAAACTTCAAAATTTTACATTGGTTTTGGTATTACAATTTTCCATTTTAGATAGATTTTGCTGAGAAGAGCGGGCGAGTAACTCAGCAGTTACTCATTTAAAACTATGTTGGTTTACAATTATCTGTATGACCTGCCGTAAGTATCAACAGCATTAATCCCACGCATTTAAATAGGCAAAATATTCTGCGACGGTATAATAAGCCTTGCGCAGAAGTGTATTTTTAATTTTGCATTTAAATTGGCCTAATGGTAGGTCCAGCACAGATGGTGGGATTTTACATGCGTACACCTTGGCCCATAAACGATTTATTCGTCTTTTATAGACGAAAACTTGGGGTTGTAAGATTGTCCTTGTTTCTAGTATTAAATTTATGTCTTTTGAATGTAAATTAATATTTTGACGAAGAAATGCAGTATTACAAAAAATGGATTGCGAAGCCACTGTAAGTATATCTATTTCTTTAAAAAAATCTCGAAGGGTATTTCGGTTTTCAATATAATCAATAGTCAATAGTCAGTTATATATATATATTAGACTAGCTGTTCCCCGCTGTATAATCCTCCCTATCACAATCTGCTCGACTCTTAAAGATCGCAGCATGATATTAAAAACCTAACATATTCCTTATGAATCTGTCTATGATATGCAAATACAATTTTAGATTTTCGACTGGTTTTTCCGGAGATTAGTCATTCAAAAAGAGCTTGTCTTTAGCTTAATACAATAAGTATAGATGTAAGTCAGAGAGTACAAGCTAGTGGAAGCCACGTCCAAGTTATTATCTTTTACACTAATGCTGCTGTTCCAGGCCTTTAAAATTGATGCAAGGTATTGCCTACCTACTTTGTTTGTTTGTTTTGTGTTGTTTGTTGTTGCTACCACTAGGCTATTGAGGTAGTTGCCTTTTCAATAGATGCTGCGTGGTAATCCAAATAAAGACCCTTGTTCAAACTCCTGTTGTAAAATTTATTGGTGATGTAAAGGAACGCTTCAGGTATCTTGTTTTTGTGTTACGTTGTACGGAACGTAAGCAGTGAAAAACCGCAGATGAACTAGGTAAATTTTGTTAAGTTGCTGTATTCATAAATTTACATCGGTATGTTAAACGGTCTGTGCTAAAAAAATATTCTTAACGGTGGGCGCGACTTGCTCAGGTTTTTGAAAAACGAATATAGATTTATTCTTTTATTAGTTGCCCGTATCTGAGTTTTTTTGGTGACTATGAGATTGGCGTGTCCATCCAGAAAGGTAAAAAGACAAAAATAAAAAAAAAAACTACCTAGAGATACGTTGATTGGAACTTTCATCAAACTATATATGACAAAAGATTTGTTCTGCGTAGTCTCAATTATAACCCAAAATTTGCCAACGCAAGATGATATAACTATGCTTTTTGGTGTTATAACGTCTTATGATTCGATTGCACCACGCACGAAAAAGCATGACTTATTTTCACGTCACGCCGAGTGTATATATATTGACATATGAATATTATAACCGACATCGGTCACACCATCATAGATGCTTATTTGAGTTGAATTTCTATCTATTAAATAACGTACAATTTAAATAATATTGGTTTTAAGATCACGAATAGACGTATGTTTGGCATTCTTTTCTATCGGATAAAGTTTATCCAATTGTGTACTATTCGACGAAGCTAAGAAAAGGTCTCAAATATATGCGTTTTTTTTTTTAACTTTTTTCAATGTAGTATTATACGAGAAAACACTTTAAATCTATCTCTCGTACTTAAGAAGCCATAGCAATGACATTGGTCCGTATAAAATACGTTATTTGCATAAAAATATTAAATTCGCACACGGTCTTCATTTGCACATATAATTGTGTGTTGAGACGGATTCGCAGGCTTCTTATTAGCGGGGCGAGTTATTTATTTTACGATTTAGTACAGTATCGGTCGACTTATTGTTCTTCAGTACATTTCCGTGACGTGGTTACGACGTCACTGCCTTTTTCAACAGAGAACGGGCGTATCGTCCATCTTGAACTAATTGTACGTTAAACTGTGTACTAATTTACTAACGAAACGAAGAAATAAATAAAGAAAGACATTAACTGTCAGTCTGGCAGTGGTCTAAGGGACAATCAATGCTCATTTCTTGCGGCATACCGTAGTGAGTTGCATCAAGTTCAAACATTTTTTTGCAGACTAGATTTATTACAATATTATATTATATTAACTTCTACACCAGTCCTTTTCGTAAAAAGACCCGGGTTTCGGATATATCTGATAAATAATTTCTATGGCATTCTACATCTACATAACAGATTGTGTAAGGCAATATTTATAGTTTTATAATTTAAATTAAATTTATTATTCAAAAATCAAATCCATGAAACGTAATATCGTAACGTAAGAAATAATTTCTATATAATTTTGATCTTGATTCATGAGAATTTTTGGTACCACTTTTCAGCACTGTCCCTTGACCTTGTTTTATTCAATTTTAGTTAATGCTATAATTATTAAGTGATTGGAATGAAAAAGAAATATGTATAACATAATATAAGAAGACCCTCCCTTGGAATACTGGTGGGCCCTACACACGATTTTCGCTTTTACGTCGAGTTTCAGACCGTCAGTTAAACGGTATTTCAAATGATGGTTAAAATCTTCATAGATCCTCTATCAATTAGTTTGTTAGGCATCGCAACTTTGTAATATATCATAATTACTATATTATCAAGAATATTACAAACATATGCGATCATTATACTTTCTTGTAACACCAACATTAGTAAGGCATGGTCGATATACAGTTGTGTAATAATTAAATAATTTGTTTAAAGTAAAATAATATTAGCAGCATTATGAAAATATGAATATAACAGAACCATTCAGATGTGTTATAGATCCGCGTGACGTCAAAAGGGGAGTCCCTTAGTAATAATAAGCAGACAAGTAAAAAAATATGATGGATGTGACGTAAATATAGTTTTATAAGACCAAAGTTCGCTTTTTTGTTGATCGTAAAGTTAGTAAAAAATAATATCTTGGCAGCTCTGTGGTCGTAGTAAAGATTGCGATTGTGGGTCTATTTACCATATTTATACATAGTATGTACCTTTTTCCTTGGTATAAGGTACCCTATAGCCGTTTTTGTGCCGCCTACGCAGGTCCGCTAAATTTCATAATGAATCGCTTTACGTTTAAACGAAAAGCCCGAGCTCACTTTTAGGAAACTACCAGCAGATTCGAATCATTATATATACATACATACATACATGTGTGTGTGTGTGTTTACAGAGTGATTGGTGAATCACCTACGATATTAAAGGAGAGTACTCGGTACTCGATTGTCATCATATGTATGTAATAAAATTAGAGGCATAATTTTCAACCAAAAAAAAAAACAAATTTTCAAATAGATGAAGCGTGGCTACTATAGCGGCAGCGAACACATCGCCAGCTGGCGCAGTTCATTGACCCGAAAAAGCGTTCGCGCTCGTCTTCGAATAGGATGCCCATAGTTTTTGAAAATAATTACCTAACTATCGTTTAGTCATTTTGTCTATCTAAATAATATATAACGACGAGAAACGACTTTTATATTTTTTTTTATATGAACAGGAGGAAACAGTTCAAATGAGAAGACAGTTCACCTCATGACAAGTGATCCCGTCGCCCATGGATACATGCAACATCCGGAGAGTTGCGAGTGCGTTATCAGCCTGGGATATTGGATACAATGGGTTTATTGGATTTGGCCCCTCCATAGGATTGAGAAAAGAAAAGGTTAAAAATGACCATCCGACATTCCCAAAAGTCATGCATACTTTATTTTATGCCGGTTTTATAAAGGGCGGTGGTACTTCCCCGGACGAGCGTGGCAGTAAAAGTGCAGCAAAAGCTGTGAAAGGATGTTATGCTATACTATTATATTATATAACTTATTAAATTTACCGCAGGGTGTTTTGATTTTCATAATTAAATATTAAATATGCAATTAAACATTAAATTTGAAAGACTGTTGCAGGAGTCCATGGGCGGCGGTGATCGCTTACCATCAGGTGAACCGTCTGCTCGTTTGTCTTCTTTTCCATAAAAAAGTGTATTGCTTAAACGTGGTAACACTACAACAGCACACCACACCACTCCCATAGTGGTGTTACCATGTTTTAAGACTTAAAATACCTTAAAAGCAATCAACTTTAGCACTCAAGATAAAATGTTTTAGGTGAAAGTCAAAGGAACTGCGTAGAACGGAACGTAAAAATTCGTTAAAGGTTTTGTGATAAGTAGGCACGGGACATTTCGATGATTTTTCACTTGCTATCAGTTAAATAACGTTATCCACAACGGTAACGTTATTTTATTATGGAAAGGAAGACAAACGAGCAGATAGTTCACCTGATGGTAAGCGATCCCGTCGCTCATAGGCACACGCAACATCCGGAGAGTTGCGGATGGATAGAATAGGTTTATTGGATAGAATGGGGATTACGGATTTGGGGAAGGGAGTGGGAAAAGAAAAGTTTAGACATGGCCAACGGATATCCGCAAAAGTCATGCATACTTTATAAAGGTCTTTGTCCATATGATTATGTAGGTCAGAGGTTCGAGTCCATGCTCCTCTGTCCGCTTAATTTTCAGTAAAATAATTCAAAAGTAATAATATTTGATATTAATACATGCCCTTCAAATATTTTTAGAGCATTTCCACACAGTCGAACGGATTAAGTCATTGTGGAAAAGTATTTTGAACCGACTTCAAAAAAGGAGAAGGTTCTTAATTTGATTGTATGTTTTTTTGTATGTTATGCTGATTCCCACGCAAGTTATGAAGCGATTTTCAAAATTCTTCTTTTTATTTGGCAGTATTTAGTCACGAGGTTGTTTTGGTTATAATTTACGTGAAATTCGGTACAACTGAATTTCTTTTTAAACCAAAACAACTGAATAATTTGTTTAGCGAACAGTTACTTTTGAGGCTTTGAAAAGTTTTGCTTTTTTCTTTGGAAATAATTAACTTGATTTTTTTTAATGATATCCCAAGTTTTAAAAGATATGAAGACTTCTCTATCTGTCCTGTCAAGGATGATGCGTGAAGATATATCTAAGGACACGTGATGAATCAGACCACATCATTTGTGCGCGTGCGCGTGTGCGTGTAAGCGCGGCGACTTTCACTTTTTTTCGTTGATATGCCTTTTGTGTTTTTGGACGGCGTTATGCGCAATGGCGACAGCTTGGATCATATCTATATTAATATTATGTTTGTTTGTTTGTCTTTTACACTATCATGTAAAAGCAGTGAATGGATTTGGTAGAATTGACACATAGATAGTATATCAGCTGGATTTTTATATAGAATAATAAAAAAAAAACATAAAACATCATTCAGACAGAAGTGAGTGGAGAGGGTGTTTTCAATAATTGAAAAAAATCCTCTTTCTAAGATCTATTACAAACTCACGTCTCAAGTCTCGAAAATGCAAATATTAAGGGAAATTGAACCTTAGTCTATTTTTTATGGGGCCGTAGTAGCGCAGTGTCCGGTCGCTCGCCTACAACTCTGTTTACTCGAGGCGAACCTGAGCTCAATCCCCGGTGCCAGCACCAATGAAATTGTCAATTTTCTAATTGCAATTTTAAGTGCTGACTTACCACGTGCTCTGCGATGAAAGAAAACATCGTGAGGAAACCTGCATGTCTAAGAAATAATGTTTCTGAGATATCTTAAGTCCGCCAATCCGCACTTGGGCCGTTAGGTGGACTTATGCCCTTTAACATCTGTCTAGAAAATGCCTTTGTCCAGCGGTGGAACATTTAAAAATAGGCTGTTACTTTACTTTTATAAGATGATGCTGTATAAAAAAAGAATATTACTTTCAAGAACACATAAGAATGTGTGAAACATGAAGGTATCATTGAAGAGTAATCAGACCTTCTTCAGGATCTCCGCAGTGTATAAGATCTTTTAGAACACACGCACATTGATCCGATTCTTAATTAAAATTTTCGGACCCTGTTACTAATTTTATCATGTACTAATATTTCGTCATTACAAATACCTTAGAATATTCTAGAAAACGATTCAAAATAGTTTAAAATTATTTTATATAAAAGCTGCACTACTTTTATCGTTAAGAATGGTGTAAGAAATGAATGCAAGCGTATGCAGTAAAAATCGTGGTATTGCTTAGTTAGTGCATCGATTAAAAATAAGTCGATGAAAAATATCGCCAAAATTGAAACGCCTTTAACGGTTTCAATGAAATGAAGGAGCTTTATGATTTAATTACTGTTTATTAATCTATCTACATATGTTTCATAGTTAGAAAATATAATTTAAGACACAAATATATTATTAATAAAATGCAATGTTATTTCTCAGTAAATACTATCTATAAACTATTAAACTATTGATATATTTGAATTTAAAATACGCCATTTTCAACCCAATATCGTTGGCCAAATGTTTCTGTATAACGGAATAATAGACAAAATATATTATTTATTGTTACATTGTTATAATAATCGTTGCATTAAAAGCTTCTCGATCAATGTCAGATCTCGGACACCCTCCCCATTTTAACACAACCGACCATCTTGCAATTGAAAAAGGTGTTCAAAACGGAGCGCCGGGGGCAGAATGGCTTCTCAATTTCATACTGTTTCTCCCATATTAATTGCCGAACCAACCCCCGGGCCGTGGAGCATAAATAATAAAAAGCGCACCCCCAAAACACCCCTGTTGTTACGGTGAGCGGCCGCATTTACATCCCTTGTAACGATGCTTAAACGAATGCAAGGCTACGATTTCTCGGTTGCTTGGTCGATTGTAGCTATTTGTATAAAAAGAAGTAGCAAATGTAGGTTATGTTATGGTTAGGTTACGCTTTGTTCTTTAAATATTTTGTTTGTAAAATAAAAGATGTAATCAGCATCTAATATCTTAGTTTCCTTGCCTACAGTTATATAATGAGTTCAAAATTTAGGCTTATTTTTGTATTGTAATCGACATTACAAAGGGTATGTAACCGAAATGACAGACAGGATAAAAAATAAAAGAAAAGGATAAGCTTTTATAAATAGAGAGGCGTCTTAATAGGTCTGACAAATTAACGTCATATAATAATTATTCTTCTTTATGGTCGTAACCTCATAGCTAAGGGTCATGACCACCAGAAGCTGCATCAGAAGTTAGGTCGCTTTATGCTTGTCTACTTGGGCCAGATGACATGACTTTTGTGTTGTAGTTGCGGAACTGCAGAATGGCATCTGTCCATCAGATGGGTATTCTTCCTCTACTTCTTCTCCTCTCTATATAAATATAAATAATAAACTTGTAAATAACAAAATAATAAGATGTAAAAAGAATTGTTCTGTTTAAAAGTAAGGTGCAAATTATTTTGCAAATGTGCAAAACATTGAATGTCCGATCTATTCAAAAAAGTGTAACGTAATATTTCGTACTGCGATTGGCACTTACAGAAAATAAATATGAGATTGTAGTCGACCATAATGTTACACCAAAATTTATTTATTACACCTTCAGATATATCGTCTAAATGAATAGCGTAAAGGAGCAATTCCTTCGTTTTTCAAAGATTTTATTACATCGTAATTAATCATCAAAATAAGCTCATGAAGCTTTAGTCCCTGAAATTGGTTCCTATAGGAACATATTTCAGGGACCTGTCTCTTCACAAAGATTTATAAATCTAATGTAAGTTATTTAAGTTATTGTATGACTGATCCACATTTTGTAGAGAAAACACAAGTTTATTATTACTATTATTAATTAATATTTCAATGGAACAAGTCTAAATTTAAATGACCATACAAATCATCAGCTGGTAAATTTACTTGTTCTGTGTCTTGTCGTTAGAGTTTTTAAGTACCAAATAATTTATTTAAAGTTTTAATTAATATTCTCGAAAATCGAACATCATAATTAATTGGACAGGCAAATAAATTTATGGTATACAATTTTTTTTTTTACTTTTGATTGACAATGACTTGGTCTTTTGAGAATTATTAGATGCTCCTCATTTAAATATTTGTTGTTAGATTACGACATTTAATAAATACACATCTGAATAGATACGGAAATAAAATTTTATATTTTTTCCAATGAATAGACGCGTATTACGTAATTATAAAAAACAGTTGTATTAATATTGGCATGCAATGAAACAATTTATTATATCCAAGAAAAACTACAACTTGAGTATTATAATTTAATTTTAATTGTGCCATTTACAAAATTTTGTAAAAATTATTTAAAATAAAAACACGTATAACTCGATATCGGTTTTTCGCTTAATTAATTAACATAAATAAATATTTTATTAAATACTTTGAGTACAACAAATAAGCTTAACATAACACATGTATTTGTCAATTATGATATAATAATACGCAAAATATGGGCTGTTTAATAATACCTTGGAGTTCTATTTTGTTTATTATGCTATAACTTTTAACTAGATAATAAAATTACTATTAATTAAATACTATTTATTGTGGTAGCAATATAGCTTTAATAATTTAATTTAAATATTACATTGCATTTCTTTAAATGTGATAGTTTATTTGTCGGCTGACTACTTAAAAATAGATAATTACCGATGTTCCATAGGTTGAGATAACTCGAAATTATATATGCTAGGATTAAAGGGAAATGTAAAATGTAGAGGGGCGTATAGGGGAACTTGGAAACAAATGGGAGCTGGCCATAACGCGGCGGCCATTGCGAGGAGTTCCGATTGGTACGGCATCGCCGTTCCGCTTGCTTCACTTGCACTCACCGCATCGTCACTACATTGGTTAATGTCACTAGATAATAAACTGTCAATGGTAAAAGACTTCTTGGGTTTAATTTTCGTTAAAGTGCAAGCCTCCGAGTACGGCATTTGAGTCGGCGGTACTCTAGCGTTCTGTGTTGCTAAAAATACGCGATTGAAAGCGGCAAGCGTTGCCAGTTCAGCATTTAAAGTGTCCTTCTCGCCTTTGTGGAGCTTGAAGCGCTTCCGGCGGCGTAATAACGAGCCGTTCTCGAACATGTCGAAGGCCTGCGGGTGCAGCGTCCAGTAGGCGCCCTTGCCAGGGCGGTCGGGCCTGCGCGGCACCTTCACGAAGCAGTCGTTGAAGGAGAGGTTGT